>JAQGCB010001235.1:0-15435 GCA_034698835.1 Protaphorura tricampata | reverse complement strand
GTAGCCGTACAAGGTGTACAAGTTAGCCGCCTTGCTCCTCATCCAGGAAATTGGTCGGCTATCATCCTAAAATTGTTCGGCGTGTTGTGGAGTCTCTATATATCGACCTCCCATATATCGTACACCTCTCTATACCGACCAGAATGCCAGGAACGCAAGAACTCACTTTACAGACACTTCTTCTGTTATTCCACATTCCGTACATGAAACTGTCTTTATTGGACACATTTTGGTGGATTTTTCGTAAAATCACAGAAACCTAAACTTTCGAATAAGGTGTTCCATCCGGAAGTAACTTTAACTGGAAAAAATCATTTCGTATTCATCACGTGTTCTGCAATTGATGAGAATTACATTTCCTTGAGTGCATCCATGAGTCCTTTCGACAAACCTTTGTGGTATTCCGCCATAGCTTCTCTTCTCATCACTATGTTGTTCAACTCCATAGCCAATATAGCCATAGATTGGATATAGTCTCAAGTGATGAGCTTTGGCATGAAAGTGACTGGAAGTGACTCTAACCCCAAGGTTACGACGGGCAATTTTATAGTTGAGACTAGACCAAGGGTTGGGATTTACTAACTGAAATTCCTCTAGAATATGAATAAATATTTAGAAATTATTGTGTAATAATGAAATAAATACGAGATTTAGACAAGGTCCCGGTTCAGTGTATGTGAAGAAAGCAGCCCACCATCGCAGCCGCTCAAGCAGCACAGCTGGAATTGTACGGCGTTGGGTGGAATCTCTATATATCAACCTCCCCTATATCGTACACCTCTCTATACCGACCAGAATGTAAGGAACGCAAAAACACCGTTTGCATCCACTTCTTTGTTATTTAACTTTCTGTATTTTGAACTTTCTTTTTATTTGGCACGTTTTGGTGCATTTTTCGTGTTCGGTATATGAAGAATCCACTGTACAGTAGAATCTAATTTTTCAAGAAAACTTGGATTGCATTTTGGGCGATAGAAGGGCCCAAGCAATGCGGATTACATCAGTGAGATGAAAAGATGGCAACATAAAGAATATAAGAAAGAATATAAAGAATGGATAAACGGAATCCCCAAGAACCCTCAATTCAAATGGTCATTTTTAGGACAATTTATGTCCAAAGCGAATTCAGGTTGAAAATGCAGATTGTGTAGATTCATTCGATAAAGAAAACACAATATTCATGATTTATTCTTGTCTCAATGAATAATGACATTAACTTGTACATTCCCTGAGTCCTCTTCTTAGGTTATGGATCGGTGGTGTAATGCAATATTATATCAGTACATTTTGGTCAATATCGTCAATACCTAACATACCTATCCAACGCACCATGGGTCAATGTCGTAGACCGTTACCTTCAAGGTGAATCAGTTTTTGGCCCATAACTCCTCACCGATAAGACCAATCTTTGATGTTGATAGCTTGTTGGAAAGCCCTCGCGAGTACCTATCCAACGCACCATGGGTCAATGTCGTAGACCGTTACCTTCATGGTGAATCAGTTTTTGGCCCATAACTCCTCACCGATAAGACCAATCTTTGATGTTGATAGCTCGTTGGAAAGCCCTCGCGAGTACCGATCCTTAGCCAGAATCCTTGGGATTTGGCTAAGGTTCTATCGTTCATGAATGACATACATGGTTTAAATTTATAAAAAAAATGATTTAAAGATTCCATTCCGTGCACTCCCGATGAATTTGACGTCGAGTTTTCTTTTCCTATTCATGGCAATCCAAACGAATCGATCGTTCTTACTCCTTCTTTCTAGAGTCAGGGTCAAGCTGAGTTCAAATAACACCGATATAATTGTAGGGGCTTTCGTTAGTCCAATGGCTGAAATGTTGCAACATTCTGTTAGGTTGATATTTTGATTGTCTGGTGTCTAATGGGGAACTTTGTTTGATTGAAGATCTCGGAGGAAGATCCAGTGTTAGGTTTATAAATTTGGTATGGGGTTATTTGTTAAAAGTCAATGTTGAATTTCCTAACCGAGATCTCGGTGAGACCTCCAGTGTTAGGATTAGTATTTAATTAGGGGGGTTAGTTGTCAATTGTTATTCTCTGTGACGCCACCAACGTTAGCTGTACATTTTGTATTAGTGGGGTTAGTTAAGGTTAAGTGTAAAATTCCTACCCAGTCGCAGCTACTGGCCACATCTCTTCGAGTTCTTGCCTATAGCGGTACCGGGTTTTCAACGGCTCCGTCGCTTGGCTAGTTCTATTAGAACTATGAATCCTTCGTAGAACGTTTAGTATAGTTAGTTAAATAGAAAGTTAGTTAAATGGTTCGGTACCTCCAGTTCGTTTTGTAGAAAAACGAACAAACTTATTAATCTTATAACCGAGAATCGAGATTATGAGCGAGAAGATTTAGAGTTCAGGTAGTCGAAGCTTCATAAGTTAAGTTTTTATAACATAATTTATTTATAGAAGAGCAATTATTAATTTACAAGGAAAACAAATTCGTACATTAATTCACGGCTTAAATGAGTATTACTTTACATTCAATATTTACGTTAAACTACTACTAAGAATTTCCAAATTCCTTGTTAGCATTCAGATTCTTACATGGGTTTCCAAATTCGATGCTAGTATTCAGATTCCTACATGGGTTTCCAAATTCTGAGTTAGCTTTCAGATTTCTATAAGGAAATGATAAATTCTGGTGTTAGAAGTCAGATTTCGACATTGGAATCCAATTTCTGGATTTGAGCTCAGTGTTTTGCAATGAACTCTGGTTTGTACTCAGTGTATTGCACTGGACTCAGGTTAGGGCTCAATGTGTTGCACTGAACTGATTCTCTGCTTTCAGTTCAGGCGTTTTATACCAAAGTTTTATCTCATTTCTTATTTACATAACAAAATTAGAATAGTTGTATTTTTTGTGTTCATAGAACGTGTGTAAGTGGTGATCGTGTGCGTAGTCTTCATCAGTACAGGGTGGTCCATAGGGTTGTATGTACAGGGTGGTCTCTTCTTTGCCGGAGAAGTGTTCTCACCAACTGAACTACGGTATCTCTGTTATTATTTAGACTTCCAATTTCAACCTTACTTTTCCACATCCTACTATTTACACTGTACAATACACTACACTACTCTACTGCAGAAGTACTCATCTGAGACCCTGCTTATTGCCTTATCTTTCCTGATAAGCAAATCTTGATAATTCCTTTCTGGAATCTCTTACTGTGTACGTCTGGATTAACCTTATGAGGATAATGAGGAACCCAGTACGTTACAACTGAAATGGAGGTATAAAGTCAATTGTAAATCCAATTCACACTGTTACTGTTACTTAAGATAGCGTACTGGGATAAAGCAGACGCATATTACAAATCAATATGATACTTCCAGAATAACGTTCAAAAATATCTCAAGAGTTTTCGCCATTAGCTCATACTTAAGAGTCACACCGTTTGAAATGAGTAAACACACTGGAGAACTTCAAATTACAAAAGTAAATTATTTTGGTTCTTGGGTATACCTGTTCGTATTCATTTTAAGCTTGTTCAGATTAAAATGCTATTCCTTGTGTTTGAATGAACAGCTTTTCAATGTAAGACGTGATGTAATGTACTTCAAATTTGAGTTGAACAACAATTGGTCAATCCTTTCACCTATTTTATTTGCAATATCACAGCGTTAGTGCTTTTGTTCATAGAAAAATGAACCTTGAACCTTTCTGATTCCACTCATACGAATTTCTTGTATAATACTAATCATTTGAATATCATTTTGACATTTTGTATTGTCAAATTTGAAAAGTCATGTTACAATTGAACAATTCCTGCATCCTTGGCCATTCCATAGAAAATAGATTCAGGATTTTTCAAGAGTTCTGTTGGAGTATCAAATTCTCTAATTTCTCCCTTGTCCAATACCATGACTCTGAAAATTAAAAAATATAATTCGATACTAGAATTTTTGCATTTCTTTGTGATTATTGCATTTCAATATTAAAGTTTTGAACTTACCTTGTGGAATCCATGATGGTGTTGAGTCTATGAGCAATCGTAATGACAGTAGAATTAACGAATTCGCTTCTAATAGTTTTTTGAATGAGATCATCAGTCTCGAGGTCAACGGCGGCTGTGGCCTCGTCTAATACTAAGATTTTTGTTTTTCTTAACAAAGCTCGAGCCAAACACACGAGTTGTCTTTGGCCCACACTAAAAAATACAAACAAACAAATTCTGTTTCCACAAATGATTTTTCCTAATATAATTAATTCGCTGACCTGTAATTTTGACCTTCTTCAGCAACCACATGCGAGAGTCCTTCTGACAGACCCTTCACGAAGTTTGTTAAATGAGCCAATTCTAAACAACTCCAGATTTCCTGATCACTGTGTCGATTGAATGGGTCAAGGTTTCCTCGAAGAGTTCCAGAGAATAGTACGGGATCCTATTGAAAAATAAATTCAATATAATTAATTCGGTTAGCTAAAATTATCCGGCCCACGTTAAATAAAATTAACCTGAGGAATAATCGTGATTTTCGATCTGAGGTCATGGAGGCCAATCGAAGTCACATCCACGCCATCTATGTGAATTGAACCACCTGCCGGCTCGACCAGTCTAAAGAGTGCTAATGTTATTGAAGACTTCCCTGCACCTGTTCTCCCGACGATACCAATTTTCTCACCCGGATTGATTGTACAGGTGATTCCTCGAAGGACTAGGTCTAATCCTTCCCTGTACCTCATTTGATACCCATTGAATTCCAATTTTCCCGCTTGAGGCCATTCCTTGTTTAGTTTTGGCTCACAGTCCCAAGCGGCCTCTTGAGGGGACTCTGACGTTTCCTTCATTCTCTCAATATGCACAAGACTTGCCTCCAAATCCGACATACATCTCACGAGGAGAGACAAGAGTTGAGTGATTGAGAGAGCATAACTGAGCGATAAACCAACTGTTCCTGCTGAAGTCCCGCCTCCCCGTGCTAAAATTGCAAACAAGGATGCAGCTAAAATTATCATAGCTCCCATGGCTTCTTGTCTGACAGCAATCCAACAATCAGATGTAATGGATGGGAAGTATGTCTGTTGATTGTAGTCGATTTTCTCCTCAGCCGCTTCAATAAAATCACCTTCGAGTTGAAATGCACGAATCGTTGTGGCTCCAGAAATGGTTGCTCCAAAATGTGAATAAATTGGGGATCTTGAGGCGGACTCCAATCTTTTCAATTGTCGAGAAGTTGCGACATAGACACGCTGTAATAGTAATAGTTGTAATAGAGTAATAGTAAAATTAGTTTTCCATACAAACGAAATTTAGTTAAAAACCGACACAATCAAAATAAAACCGTGGATTGATAAAAATGTTGTCAACCATAGTACTGTGCCTCTGAAAACAAATTTCTAACATGCGCATGTACACCGTAATAACTTACTTGCAAGAAATAGTAGAGAATTGCGACGGCAACAATGAATGGGATAAAGACTGGCGTAGCTTGACAAATGACAATGATTGTGGCAAGAACGGTGAGGCCAATATTCAATGCCGTTCGTACAATCCAAGGAATAATGTTATCCGCAGAATCCACGTCCTTCGCAAATCGATTGACTAGACGTCCAAGTGGTGTGGTATCAAAAAACCACATGGGTGCCCTCATGACTCGTGTCAACATATTTTCATGAAGTCTTGCACCGGCACGAAGTGAACCCAAATTTATAGCAATTGCGCCGATTAGAACAGCAATCGCTACAATTTTCAAAATAAAATGACATTTTGAAACCGAAACCGAGACTAGATTAAAAAAAACACAATGTTACCTTGTAAACCACCGAGACCAACGTAAACACCAAGGTATAAATTTGTAGTCTCATAGTTTTGTTTTGAGGGATGAATCGCCGCCTCAGCGCTCGCTTTGTCAGACCATTCACCAAGCCAAATATTACTGTAGGATGAGAACGCTGGAAATTCGAATAAAACATATGAACATTGTAGCTATAGAACCCGGGACGTCTAAAAATATAGGTCAACGTGTATTCCATAGCTCTAGCGCGGTACAATCAACATGAATACTCACCTTGAGAGAGAACATTGAAAGTCATTGCGCAGACGAAACTTCTGACTCCACTCCCTTTGATGTAATCAAGGTAAACTTTGGGGTCAATGCTCGCAGTCTCTACTCTTTCAGCCTCAATTTGTTTATCCACTAGATAGACGTTAGGGACTGCTTCAAGAATAGGTTGTTTTTGTAATGTGTTTCTTCCAAGTGAACGGCTTGTGTCAGCGGAAGAAAGTATCTGGATTTCGTCTGTTCCACCGACTTGTTCCAAATCATGCATGATTTCTTCATCAATTTCATCTGAGTAACCGGTTCCCAAGTGATCCAATAAAAATTTGGCGAATTCTCCCTAGAGTTTGATAAATCAAATAAGTAAAGAAATTCATGAAAAAAAACGTTTAATTCATTTCAAAATTTCGGTGGAAAATTTTTAAGGACAGAAAGAATAGTTACAACTTTTGTAGTCTGAGATATATTTTTCTACATTTTGGATATTCCACTAACGTAAGAAATACTTATTTTGTGTTAAATTTTGAAATTAATATTTTAATTTTCGAAAGGAATTCTGGTGAATTTGGAAATATTTGAAACCATTTTCGAGTTTCAAATAAAAATTCGAGTTTTGATGTTTTAAAAAATGTGTTCCTTACCTTTTTCGACAAGAGTTCCTTGTACGTCCCCACTTCACTGATCATCCCATCCTTCATGACCACAATCACGTCTGTTTTGGGTAGGAATGAAATTCCATGCGTTACAAGCACTCGAGTTTTCCCATTCAAAAGTCCTGTCGGTCCAATGAGTGACTCGAAAATGTGTTTACCAACATGTGCATCAACGGCACTCAATGGGTCATCAAAGAGATACGTGTCTGCTTCCTTGTAAGCTGCCCGAGCCAGAGCCACTCGTTGTTTCTGACCTCCACTCAAATTGATACCTTTCTCTCCAATTTCAGTTTGATCTCCGGCTGCTAATATGTCGAGGTCAGGTCCAAGGGAACAGGATGCAATGACCTTGTTGTATTTCGTAGAGTTGAATGGGTCACCGAATAGAACGTTATCACGTAAGCTCGCATTTTGAATCCAAGCACTCTGGGCAACAAATGCTAGCGTTCCCTTATGAAAATGACATAATGGTGAATTTAATAAAAATCAATAAATCGTAAATTTTCGTGATAGGCCCCTGATTATCAAGAAAAGGCTTGAATTTTCTCGGATAACATTCAAACATTCTTTGATTTTTTTAAATAAAATAAGCAGAATTTCAGAAACTGAATTCGAAGAATCACCGTAGTATTAACCCGACCCTTGATTTTCTTCAAGTCTCCTAACATCGCATTCAAAAGTGTAGATTTTCCTGAACCCACAGAACCAACAACGGCGGTCAAAGAGCCGGGCTTTACCCTTAAATTAATATCCTTCAGAGTTACAGACTCTTCATCCCATGAAAATGAGCCATCTTCAATTACGACAGGATCCTCTGCAAAAATTAAAATGTTACCAAAATTAATTCCCCAACATTTTCCAACATAAATTTGATAATATTTTTGGAAATATAGCATACTTTCTTTGGGATCATGAGACACTGCATTCGGGTCAATTTCTTCTGAGTTCAAGTAGTCATTTAATCGATTCGCACTCACCATTGTTTGGACCACGAGAGCAATCACCTTAGGGAATCTGTACAAATTAAATTTTAGTTGTATAATTATTATTGTTACCAATTTTTTTTATACCAATTTTCATATTTCTAAGGAAATCGTATTTGTTTTGTAATACCTTACGAGAGGCATTTTGAGAATATTGAACAATGTAAGGGACACAAAAGCACGCTGAGCAGTCATAATGTGATCATCTGCAGTTTGTGTGAATGTTGCGAAAGTTGCGATGGACACGAACACCGGTACACATGTAAATGTAAAGATGGAACTTAAGTTCAGGTACACAGTCTTCCTCAGTAATTCGAGTTCCTGGTCCCGAATTTTACGAATTTGATCCTCAAAAGATAGTTCCCACGCGCACAATTTCAAAACCTATATTTAAATTCGATTCCAGTGCTGATTAATTAAAGTTATTAAATTTCGTAAATATAATTTTAATTGACCTTAATCCCAGACAGAACTTCACTCATCAGTTTAACCCTTTCGTCCTTCAACTCCATCTGTTTCATCCCAAGTGTTCTAACTTTTACGGCCATGACTCCGTTGATTGGAATCATGAGCAATAGGGCTCCTAACCCAGCGAAGACAGATGGCCCAAGAAGCTGGTACAAGAAATACACACACAAACCAATTTGAAGGGGTGCCGTCCATAGCATATGAATGAATGGCACCAAGTCCATGAAACGCTGTGTGTCCACACTCATCAAATTTACAATTTCACCCACGCTCGAATCTTGAGTAAATAAATTAAAATAAATTAAATTAAACTTATTACGCAAAAGAGGACCGGAGCCTGCTACACCCCAATTTCGTCCCAAATACTACTAATGGGTTAATGGGTTATGAATACCGTCACTCGGATTATTGAAAACGAGCAGAGAGTCCCTGTCGTTGATAGAGAAGATTAGCTACTTTTTTGGCTATGTGATGGACTGGACTCTTTTGACAATGAGGACATTGACTGAGAAGGAGCATGAATCTGATGATTCTAGTTTTGAAACAATGAAACACAGAGAATCAAAACTGCCAACCTGAGTCTTGAATATGCTCATATTTGAGAACATTTCAGTTTTATTATTTTTTGTGGAATTAAGGTTAGTTATTTTTAAAGGTAGCTTACACACCGTGTTGACTACATTATTGAGTAGTTTTTCCGCTTTTAGCGGTGGTACTTGGATTTGATTTGACATTACTTATTTCGGAGTTTTCGAGGTGTGACTCACATGACGCAATCAAAGTCTCCCCTTTGGTCGCCTCGAAAAATACATGTTATACGCCATAAGCATTTTCGATTTTGATAAGTCGAAAACTTAATTGATTTTTATGGGGACTTGAAGGACCATTTCAGGGGTTTCCAAAAATAAGTGTCTAATCATATCCCAAGTTCTCTCCAAAAAGAATTATTCGGACAAAATTGCAATGATGCAGGAAAGATTTGAACAAAATGGCACAAATCTCACTTGTCAGATACAGTTAAAACTGAAGTAATTAGTACGAATTGATTGATGGATTTGGCCCATCCTGTATATTAAATGTAAAATAATTATTATAGCAGGCTGACCTTTCCTGACGGCAATTGACAGTAAGAGGGCTTTCCGATAGACGGCATTCGAGAGTGAAGTTCTAACCCTCATTCCAACGAGTAACATTTTCTGTGTGTACTGTGTGTTGAGCAATGCTTGGCCGAGAGCAGTCACGAAAAGTGCAGTTGTATAAAGGTAGCCTTTCCACGCAAATTCATTCCGATTCCCGATGAATGCGACGAATAATCTAGAAATCGTTTGAATTATTAATTTATTCAGTCATTCGTCGTCAATTTTTAACTAAGGGTTTGCTAGTAAATTGTATTAATATATTGTTTAATTGTCAATTAATTTAATTAAATTTATATTAGCTTACTTGAGAATTGCTGGTGAGACAAAGACGAGTAAGTCCGTTGATAATTTGAGAAGTCCACCCATGAAGAAAGTTGGCCAGTAAGCTCGGAATAAAACGTAAAGGACTCCAGGTGAGCTTCCGTCTCCCTGAGCGACTCCCTTCTTTTTCTCTGCATTCCAATAAGTGTAAAATAATTGGACTTGGGCTTTGGAAGCATCCTCTGGGTTCAAGTCCCAAAGGTCTTCATTCGTGAGTGGGGTCCGATAACCCTTCCCTGCAATGGTATCGTACCATGTGTACAATACTTTGGAGAAAAATGACGAGGTTTCTTCTGGTGATGGATTCTTTGTAGAGCGATCAAATTAATTAAAAAAATCATTCATAATACTTTCTGTAACTTTAATTGCATTTAAATTCTTACCCCGAATAATTTCTCTGATTGATCTACAGTTTCTGGGGAAGAGTCTGCCCAGAAATGTAGAATGAATTGGTAGAAACAGAGAGGGAACGTGATGAGGCGGAAAAGGTATACAGTGTTCAATTTGCTCTGAAAAATATTATGAACACGTATTATAATTAATTGTAATTACTAATTAGACGCATTTAGTGATAAGTAGGTGACGTTTAATCACTCACGGAGATTCCATCATATTTCTCTACAGCTGTCCGGAACAAAATTCCTTCAGTAATAGTCGCCAAAAGCCAGAAAATGGATTGGACTCCAGAGGATCGAACCCCATACATTTTTGACTTTACCATGAGTGTAAGTGCAATTACCTATTTCAAAATTCCGCATAGGAAGTACAGAAAAATATAAGCTACCAATACCTAAAAATGAGACCATTAAAAAATTAAGAAAATTCGAATAATTTCAAAAAAAGTAAATCTTACGTAGGATACAATGCGTGAAACGGGTGCAAAGATGACTGACTGTTCAATAGGGTCACTTTCCTTTTCATTGACATAAATTACAATGAGTTGTGTTAGAGAATTGGCTATGAGAGCCACAACGATGAGTGCCTTCATGAAACTCATAAAAGTCCATGGAATCCTAGTTTGTTCATATTTTGTGATAATACTCATGTCCACCAACCCAAAGAGAATTATGAAAATGGCAGGAGTCCAAACTACGGCTGTGTCTTCGAAACAAGTCGTAAAATAAGGATTCGTTGTATTCCATGTTCGGTTGTAGTCCTAAAAAAAGAATAAAACGTATAAATTTTATACTATCAAATGTTAAGTAAAAGAAAAATATGAAGAAATTCTTAAAATCTTACCCAAAATGGAGACCCACAAAAGTGTTCCATTATAAATTTTCACTGTAGAATAAAATAAAATTTGAATGATGTTTAAAGTATTGTGGGTAGGACGGCTGCGCCATGCATGCGTTCTTAGATTTTTAATGAGACCCAGGAAGTAAACTAATTCAGACAAGAGAAACTCTTGCCTTGACATAATAGTTGATATGGATTATTGTAGGTTGATGTGTTGGGTCTGGTGGCAATACGGAAATTTGGAATGACTATTATACATAATAGCCATTCATTTCAGAAGAAGATAAGTCTTGCGAGTGTGCCGTCGATAATTTCTAGAGAATGTGGTTACGAGCATACCGCAGACTCGATATTGTCGGCTCGAGTAACTCGATAAACTTGAGAGACCGCGCACACATGCTAAAATATTTATACAGGGTGCTTATGCTTTGCATTGACGTAAATCTTTTTACTGGAGTCTGTCATAAAATCACAATTTTTTTAAAAAATAATCTGATGCAATACCGTAGTATTTGATAGAAACGAAATCAGGTGCAAAGACAAAATGTGACTCAATAACTAAACGAATGGATTAGTAAAAAATGTTTTATTTTTAATGGATTCGCTGATTATATTTCAATCAAAATCACGCAATAAAAGGAACTGTTTGCCAATTTGCATTGGATTCTGCACATTTTTTCGTGAGCAGATGACAGTGAATAAGCTCATAAAATTATTCCGTTTATTTTTGGAGTTGTTCTTAACCGCAACAACACTTGGTTTTTTTTAACTCTTGGTTATCAAGCTAAAGTTATAAGGTATATACAATTGAGAGTAAGGACGTCCACAACTGGCTCCAGTTATAATACAAACTTCAATATTTTGATAATTAATCATTAATTACTTATACAGTCAACTATTTGTCAGTTTGTAATAAGGTTCGGGCAAGAAATTCGGGAATATTTATTTTCAAAATTTATAGACTTAATAATCGCTGCAATTCACAATCGCCCATTAATTGCGAGCGAATCGAATATCTGGAAGATCGTATTTGCCAAGTTTTTGTTTGTAATATTTGACAATTGATTTTGACATATTATATCTGTATATATTTTTGTGCACGGTTTTAGTTAGAAAGTACAGAAGGCGGAAGAAATGAAGTGAAAAGAAATTTGGTGGCGATGACAAATTGTCAATAGTCGAAGGTTTCTATAAAACTCCGTCCTCGTACATCTCCTTACACAAGGCATGCAAACTTTGCTTGTAGACCACGTTGTGCCTCGGACCCAAACCTGAAATCAAAGTTTCACCGAAGTCCATGTCTCCATTGCAACTGTGCACGTCTTGAGCTTGTGTTGAGTCTTTGAGCATGATTGGTAAGAAAGCCATTGCAGATGTAAATCCAAACACTTTGGAGCGATGGAAGCGACGCAGGAGGGACTCAAAACTAAAACCAGGTAAGTATGGAACTCCAAGTGCATCACAATGAAATGTGAATTGATCCGAGTACAAATGAAGCCAGTGCTTTAAGTGTTTTCGACGAAGTTCCGGACTTGTGTTTGAGTAAATCACAAATGCCAGGTCACTGGTTGGGCAAGTCTCTGCCATCAACTGTAGGTCAATGATCACGAGATCTACAGCTATCTTCGTTAATGGGTCATATCGGAATAACATATTGTTGATCCAGCAATCTCGGTGTACAGCAACTTTCCAGGGCACTGTTAAATAAGTTTTAGCATAAATTACTCCTTTTCTAAAATAATTTTATAATTTGTAAATTTACATGTTGTTTTAAAGATTTTAAATTGGGCGTTAAAAATTTACCATCGTCAGCCTTGCTCTCTGCATCAGTGGACGTCAAAGGTACCCTCAGTAATGCTTCGAGTTTGGAACCAAACTCACCATGGAAATAAATGCATTCTATGATTTGTCTAATCCTCTCTTTAGTCTTGGAAAGCCCATCCAAAATTCCAGACTCTTCGGGCGTCAACGTTCCACTTTCGCTTAATATGTCATATGCACTCTGCAAACTTGCCGCCATCATGTTCATAAATATTTGAATGATCTCATCCGTCATGTCCAGTTTTAGGAATGGGAATTTGACGGACAAGTCATCAATTCTGTTTTTGCACTTGTAAGCCCAACTCAAGGCATGGACTTTGGCATATTCCCTCATAACCAAGTTCATTTCTTCCAGTCCAAGGCCAATCAATCGATCAGCCAAGCGAAATTCAAGTGTATTCTTCATGTCCACCATCAATATGAAATTGTCAAATGGGCCGAAAATTTTGTCATTACAGTTTTTGATCATTTCATCATTTTCTGTGAAAAAATTGAAATTTGGACTGAATTTAGTTTTTATTTATTATTGGATTTTTCGGAAATTATTTGTGATGCATTTTGAATATTTACCTTTCCCAGTTCCAAAATTTAGCGATATACCACTAATGAAAGGAGCAAATGGAAGAGTCATCTCTATCCCACTTTTTGCTATCATTTCCTTGAGCGCTGGAATCAAATCTTTGTAAACACGCAATTCATTCCAGAATATATTTGATTTTCTCAGAAATTGTTGACCAGCTGAGTGGGCTGGAAAACACTTTATAATACCGTACACGACTGACACAACATCATTTTCGTTTTCCGAAGCCAAAACGCATTTGAGACAGTAGAGAACACTCAGGTAATTCTCTCCAGGAGCTGACCCGGCCTTGATTGAGAAGATTTGTACTTTTTTCCCGATCAATTTACTTACGAATTCATTCGTTAACTCTGGAATAGAATTGTGATTCACTATTTCACCCATCTCTTTGCTATTTTAATAGAACTTATTTTGCTTGTGTGAAGCAATATTTTGGAATTATCATTTAGTGACTTGATAATTCATGAAAGTATTTGACATTGACTTGTATAACTAACAGTCCCCTCGCATAGTTTTATACTGAGCATTATTCACGTACGCAATATGTCCTTATATATACTAAGAGCTTAACGATTTGTCATTCCATATACAGTGTGAGTCAAAACCAACCTACTATTCGTCCTAACTTCCTCGATTGTAACTTTATCTCAAAACCGAGATAGCCATTTTGTTCAGAATTTCCCTTTTGAAAACCATACTTTTTTAACTTCTTTTTTTAATTTTTTTTTCAAATTATATTTTAAAAAGTTAAACTTGAAGAAGTTAGGACGAATAGCACGTTGGTTTTGACTCACCATGCACATTCAATAAAGAATGACCATAATCAAAACACCACAGATAAAACAAGGAACTTTGATAAAGCTTTTTTGTTCGTTCATTAAAATAATTCATATGAATTAGTTCTCCTTATGTTTCTACTCTACTTCCATGATATATCTAATAATTGGTAAGGAATGCCTATGCGAACAGCAACGATTATAATTTTTCACGCGTGTTTGATTTGTTAAAAGCAATTTATAATCAGAAATTTAGAGTCGAGAAGTCAATGTAATAGCTGTATTATAAGAAATATTATATTACACAGCAAAATAAATTTAAAGCAAATCTGGAACAGCAAAATAAATTTAAAGCAAATCTGGAACAGCAAAATAAATTTAAAGCAAATCTGGAACAGCAAAATACTAGAAAACTCATCACAATCGCAATTATGCCAGTCATTGTTCATCTCTTTCCATTTGGATTTAGAGAATTTCTCTCTAAAGTCTAAGGGAAAGCCTTATTAGCTTAGAGAGATTTTTAAGATCTTTGAGATATAGCTCAGGCTGAGACCCGTGTCCCTCTTATGATCTATTTAGTCATACCCACCACGTTATCCAGTATCTACGATGTGTCGTGGATCGATTGAGTGGAATTTCTTTGATATGTCATTGACAGCATTCGCATTTTTCGCAGTTCCTTTCTCACCTTCCGGTTTTTATAGCAATTTTTACAATTTAGAATATCTATTACTGCTTTGGATTTTTGGGTAAAATTGCAGCTTACAAAATGGTTATCTTTGTTAAAGACCGGGACTAAAAACTTCAACCAAATATGCAGATTTGTTTTGAATATCAGATAAAGTTACTTTTTCAACAAAAACTGGGTTCTGGTAAACTCAAATGTTGGAATGCTCGATTCATTCATATTTTCCAAATCCTAGTTTTGGTCATATTTCGTTAAATATTTGACTGAGTGCAACCTTACTTCTAGTTTGGTAAAAAAGCCTAAAACTTCTGGAATCGGAGTGCAAAAATGAAAATGAAAAAATAAAGTTGTTTATTTTAGCCAAACACAGAACATTGATAATTTCGAATAGGGAAAGCGAGCTACACGTGTAGTTTAAGAAATGTAGTTGTCGTGTTGTTTGGACGTGGACCATATTTTACATGAAATACTTGGAATTGTAGTAATCTAAATGTATATTTTAATTGTGAATCGTCGCATGGCCAATCAGTGGTATGTGGTTCGAATTGGGAACATAAGTGCTAAAGACGTTCGAACTACATAATCTACAAAGTACACCGCAAAATGGGCTCATAAGAATCCACCCTGTTAGAAATGGCTTTTCGCCGCCGGTTTCATTTCAATGAACTACTGACACTGATAGCGGTTAGAAGTATTTCCGTTTGTCGAATTTAAACTGCCGTAGTGGCCAGAGAATACGTATATAACGAC
>JAQGCB010001234.1:0-15444 GCA_034698835.1 Protaphorura tricampata | reverse complement strand
GTAATGGAGAAAGACCCGGCTATTAATCGAACCCAGGCTATTATTTGAAACCCGGTGATTAATCGGTCATTTACGGTTTTCATTTTTAGTTGAATTTTTTAGAAATTCTTGTAGACAAATACATATAGAATTAAAACCCTGAACTGATTTTCTTAAAAATACTTCACCATAACCATACGTCCACGTGGCCAATTACATGTATTCTATTATTTCCTTCCAAGAATGCAATTTTATTCCCACTATTGAATAAACCACTGGAATTACTGTTTAGGAATTGCATTGCATTGTCTGCCTGACGGATCGAACCGTCAACCTAGCGAAGTAGCAAGGCCACCGACGTCAAGCTCCCGTGTATCTCTAAAAATGTTTATGGTACTACAGTACAGCCATCAGCTCATTTAATTATTTATTGAACAGTAGTAGTAACATTTTGGGGTATTGACATTGACGAAATATTTAATTTTGACGTGGTAATTTCTCTTTTAAATCAGCAATTATGTAAGTAGCCGATGCCCAGAGAGCTAAACAAACGTCCAGCTCCTCAGGCTCTAATACAGTGACGACATCCGCATCGGTATGATGGTACCAGAAATAGCGTCCATCGTCACCATGAAGAACGATGGAAGGAACGCCTCCGCCATTTGTAAAACCAGACACGTCCGTCGGCATAAAATTTACTCGAATGACTTTTGTAACGTTCAAAGCCGTGACGTCCAGAATTTCTTGCAGAATACATCCGACCTGTTAAGAATTTCAACGATATTTGTATCTATAATTCAACCGACCCAGGTCCGCACTAATTAAAATTTAACCTCACCTCTGGATGTCCACTGAAAATGAGCCCAACTGCCTCTAAACAGCCATAATCTGCTTCCAGCGCGGCGCTGTATTTCTCCAACTCTGATTGATGATCATTAATGTAGCGACTCGCGCCATATAACCCTGCCTCTTCTGCTGTCCACATGATATTTCGCAAAGTTCTTCTTGGAATCAAATCCATGCTCTTCAACATATGGACAGTCTCCAGAGCCAAAATGACGCCGAAGCCATCGTCCAGAGCCCCTTGACCGACATCCCAACTGTCGATATGACCTGAGACTACAACGAACTCTTCCGGTTTTTCTCGTCCGAGCAAATCTCCAACCAAATTTCTGGACTGGGACATTGTGTCTTGTAGAACTTCTATTTTTAAGTGAATCTCTATTTCCTCACCTAGAAAATAGAATAGATTGTGTTAGCTTGGAATTAATTTAAGATTTACGTGACCGTATTTCTCGAGTTACCATCTTCAGCGAGTCGACCAATCAAATCACCATCTTCAGGGCTTAAAGAGGCGACTGGAATTTTTGGGATTCCGGCTCGGTAAAATTGAATTCCGGTATGTGGTGTATCCAGAGAAAATGGCGCTGGTGTTCTTGCTAGTGCGGCAATCGCCCCGAATCTTGCGGCGAAGGCGGCTCCAACCAGCTGATGTAAATGACCCTCCATGACTCCATGTGGTGCGGCGTAGACTACGATTTTTCCTTTGATCTTTAAGAACAATAAATGTCATAATTTAGAAAGCATGTCGAAGAAAGCCCAAGCATGAAATGATTGGGTGTCTCAGAAATACATTACATCATCTTTCCGTGTGACCAATTTCTCAAATGAAGTGACCACAACGACTGGAGCTGTTATTCCTTCCGGTGGAGTTGGAACTGAGAATCCCATCGTTTTTATTTCTAAGAGTTTCTTCCGGGGTTTAAGCAATTGGGCAGTTTCTTCACCCCTAAGTAGAAGGAAAGTTAAAGTTATTGGAAATTAGTTGTGGCCAAGAAATATTAAAATTTTCAACATTATTAAATTACCTTATCCATTTCGGAACTGTCACATTTTCTCCATGAACTTGAACAAGACCAATCCGCTCCATTTCTAGGGTCATGAAGTCGATGGATGCTTCAAGGGAGTCTGAACCAGAGAGTCTAGACCCAAATTTGTCTACGAATGCTTCCAAGTCTCGGTAGGTCTTCCCGGCCCAGTCACCCTTAGTCGCCATTTTGACAATTCTACCCGTTACCTCTTTGTACCCGTCAATCTCGGCCTTTAGTTCTGGACTTAGGCTGCAAGATTCTGCATTCTGGCTTCGAAGATCCTCAGGTTTTATTAAACCTGATTCTAGTGCGTTCCACCAAGTGAACTGACCAATTGATGCTCGATTTTGAGAAATAGTGAAATTAATCGATGCAGATAAAATAAAAATGAATACGGCTAACGAGAAAGGTAAAATTGACTCCATTTTTGAAAGTTTTATTTTATTATTCCTCGCAATAATACTGAACTTAACTATTTTACTCGGGGGGTTTAAATAATAGGCTGCACGTGTGAAGATGACATCTCCAGATGAATTTGGTATTGTTCTATACAATGCACCATGAATGGCAAATTATCATATCTCTCATTCGAAAGAAAGTATTGTTATTCAGAAAACTTTAATAGAACAATTTACAATTCGACTCTAACAATGAAAATGAATAATTGGATTTTGACAGCTCAAACCAAACGAACGACACAAAGCAGTGCCGACGGAGACATTGAATGCACATGAATTAAATCAGGAGCATCGAACTGTTCGAACATGACGACAGGTATGGAATTTAGATGCTGTGATTTCTGGTAACTTTCAGGTTCAAGATTTCTTCAACTTTTAAGCAATTCAACTTACCTATGCAAACACTTGCAGATTCAGCATCTGGAATTACTTATTGAATTGTTTCGCCAGGTAAAATTTCTGTCCAAAAAAAGTTCGTTTTATTAAAAACCTGTTAAAAATGTTAGAATATTTCAAAATGAATGTTCACATATTTTATCTTTGGATGGGATATTCATGTATCACGTGGTAGCATTATGCTAAGATCTCCCAATACATAAGAGAGAACAGACCACATGGCCAAACACACATCCAAATCCTTAGAATCAATTGCCGTCATTGTGTCTGCATTTGAATGATGATACCAAAAATATTTATCCGGGTCCGTCGCAATCAAAGCTCCAGGAACACCAGTCCCTTGCATGAGTGGAACAATGTCAGTTTTTAGTCTTGGAAAGTTTGGATACAATTTAGTCGTTTCGATCACTTCTGGTTCAAGTAACTTAAGTATTTCTGCAACAATGCAACCAGCCTCCGTTGTCCCATTGAATAGAAGTCCATGAGCATCAAAAATTCCACTGTCAGCTTCCAAGAACATTGTATAATTCAATAGCTCCTCTTTGTGTGCTGCTAAATATTGTTCTGCTCCCATCGGAACTTTCCCGATTTCTTCAGCTGTCCAAAGAATCGTACGAATTGTTCGTTTAGTTGTCAAGTTTAAAGCTTTGAGGACTTCCAGGGCTTTCACGGACAAGATGACTCCATAACCGTCGTCCAAGGCTCCTTGGCCGACATCTTAAAAAATATCAATGAAATATTCGTTGTACTGTACTGTAATTTGGGTTCGACACATGTTCACAACAAATTTCTTACCCCAGCTGTCAATATGACCGGATAGCATCAGAAATTCTTCGGGTTTGGTTGTTCCTTTCAAGTCTCCAATGGAATTCCTGGACACGATGTCTCCTTTGTGGGTATTTCGGAGTTTCAGGTGGATAACGATTTTCTCTCCTATGCAAATAATTAATAGACAGTCAAAAGATTATCTTTGCATAGCCGATAAGGCGTTAAAGCCATCCCTCCTTATAACGATTAAATAACACTATGCAACTTATAACGCTTTCACTGGACTAACCCTTCTTATAAAGACGATGAAGTAGCTGAGCGTCCTCAATAGAAATTTCACCGGCTGGTATGTTCGTCAAATTAGCCTCGTAAAACATTAAACCTGTGTGTGGAGTTCCCAATGAAAATGTAGCGTAGGATCGGATAAGAGTCGCAACAGCTCCAAGTTTCGCACCTTCAATCGCTCCTTGTTGTCGATAAAGGATAGCCTTCTCAGGATTTTCAAACCGTTGATTGTACACAATGATTTTACCGGTGGCCTGCATTGTAAACAATCACACGTACACCATTAAGTGTAATTTTGCATTTGAAAACACAAATCAATTTCTCGAATCGGTAAATATAAAATTATCAACTTTCGACTAACATTTTTAACGTTTTTCTTGAGATCTGTAAAACTATCAACAACGATGGCTTCAGCAGTAATTCCTTCTTCTGGTGTGGCGGTCGACAGGGCAAGACCCAAAACTGAGATTGGTTTTCGCCAAGGATTTAACATTGTGACATATTCGTCTCCTCTAAAAATGGAAAATGTCAAAAATTTAACACTGCTTAATATGAGCAGTCCATAATAATATAGCACAGTGCGGCATAAATCTTAACTATTGTCTATAGTGGTTTTGAGTAAATACACATTTAAAAAGGTAATAAGTGTATGTGCGTAGAAGTTTTGGTTGAATTAACACACATTTTGCTGGACTACAAATCCAAGCCAGCCAAGGAAGAATATTATGCTATGCATTACGCGTAAAGCCAGAAAGAATTCACAGTATAAGTTGCTTTCTGAACTAGTAATTTTTTATTTTATTGATAATATGTACTTCTTTGAAGAGGAAGTCGCACTTCTTACTTTTTTGTTCGTTTGTATACTTTTATCATCCGTAGTAATCATTACATAATGACACGTATACAATAGAAAGCATCACTTCACATAAAAACGCCAACTATTCACACTAAAATTACTGAATTCGTTATCATGAGAATTCATCATGTATGTATAGAATCCTTGAAATCCAATTTGAGGAATTAAATCGTAGAAATATTACTGTGTACATATGCGGTCTGTGTTACCTTTACAGTATTAGTAGTAATTATTGTGAACTTTCCAATTTGGTCTCAAGTTTTTAGAAAACGTAGCTTTATTACTCTTAAGGGTACTTTCCGCCATCGTTACTTCGTTAAACTCTACTCGTTACTAATTAAAAGGTAGTAAAAAGTTTAAAACTGTGAAAAGAATTTTGGCTGGGTGTCAAGAAAAAATCCTAGGGATCACTTTGCATTATGGTAAGCATTTCATCTTAATCTTGCCAGATTTGATCCTACACTATTAGGGTTAGAGACCTAAAATACCTATCGTTATACAGAAGTTTGTAATAGAGAAGTTTTAAAGTAATTAGAAATACAAGCAGTGCGCAGTGGGAGTGGGACACACACCTAACCCATTTCGGTGCGGTGACATTTTCTGCATGAACATCCTCCAATCCCAACTTCTCCATCTTTTCCAGCATGTAATCAATTGATAACTCCAACGCTTCCGAACCTACAAGTCGTGAACCAAAATGATCCACGAAATATTCCAAATCCGTGTATGTTGTCCCAGAATAGTTTCCCGTCATTACAGCGGCTATGATTTCTTTCGCGATGGTCTTGTACCCCCGAATTTCTTTTAAAATGTCTTCCGAGACACCGGAACAATTCATTGGTGCACTCTTAGTTTCATTTTTAACTTTATCGTCAACCAACCCCAGGGTTGATTCAATTGTTCCAATACAAACAACAGTCACAATTATAAACTTCCACATTTTACTGGCAAGGCAATCTAGGCGTAACAACTTTAAAAATGCTCTGTCGAAACTCTCAAAATCGTAATCAACGCACCTGGAACATTTAACCCCTGAGTTGTAAACGAAAAATGTTCACCTCATTGGAAGAGAACTTAACTTTTCCAACGTAGAAATTAAAATGAGTAAATATATGTTGTGTATGTGTTTGCTAAAATACAAGGATAAATATGAAAGAAAAATTAGTCAGTGCAGTGGAATAAAACCGGTTTTGGTTTAAGAGTCGTCCTCGAACTTAAGAAAATTAGAGTCCGCTGATGTGTAAAATTCTTATCAGATTTTATCCGACCGGACGTATAAAATTATCATTAAAATCACATTTCTCTTCCATGAGTAAACTCAACGTATTAAATATAAATAAAACTCCTACCTTTCCTTAACTCACTCTTTGTTATAGTTGAGATTTTTATAATGGGTCTTCAAAACCTTATTTCAGTTTTCACCTGAAAAAAATAGTGCATGTATTTTGACATTTCTTCAAAATCTTCGGTGCCTCATTGATTTATTCAAGGATTTGGTATTAGTACGACAAAACCGGAATTTTATCCTAATATGACAAGAAATTATGCAAAGTACATATTTCTGCTCGTAAAAATTCACAGAAAACAGGAATCACTCAATCACTGTATAACAATAAGGTCATGAAGCTCTGAGAGATCAACGACATCATTGTCAATTTACGTAAGACTGTGTAGCCATTTTAATATACAATGTTATTTATTGCCTCCAAACTGTTTGTGCTTTTTATTTCAATACATATATGTGGAATTACTCGGTGTAAAAAGAGCAAAGCTACTTATTCTTTGCCTAGAACTAAACAAATGCGTAAGCCTTATTTTCAATTTTAATTCAAGAAATTTTTAAGCGATGTAGATGCGGAGTTGGATGTCGAGTTATCCGTGTCACGTTTCGATTTGAATAAAATCTTTTTGAGTTTTGACATTCCTCTTTGTTCTTCTTGCAATTTGACCTTTGCCTCCATTTTCTTGTTTGCCTTGTTATCTGCCTTGAATTTCTTTGTCGGAACAGGATCGGATAACGAGGTTTTGGCTGGGGTGTCCAATTGTCTTTTATTTCCCTGTACAGATTTTGTTTGGTTACTGTCAGATTTTTGGGTAATTGGAACACTGTCGAACTTTTTTCCAGACCGAGTTGATAACCGAGCCGCTGGGGTATCCGATTTTGATTGCAATATTTCGGTTGGAATGTACAAACCCGCATGAGCGTCTTTCGGAGTTTTACTTTGTCTTCGCTGCTTTCGGAGGGCTGATTTAGTTTCCGCGTCCATTGGAGGAAATGGTACAGGTACAGGGGTTTGGACGGTATTTTTCCGGGATACCTTGATCGGTTGTGGTTTCTTCATTTGGATTGTGCTAACGGCAGAGCAGGTTCCACAAGTTACTTCCTGAAAAATTAGTGAAGAATTAAAGGTCATTTCGGCACCACTATTTTACAAGCTGTCTAAACCTCTCATCTCAACACGACTTTACTAGAGATCGGATTTACTTTGGGCAGAAATCGTAGTTTTACAGCATTAATTACACAATTAAAACCTTCTTATCAGAAAGCCAGTTCAAAACTAGATCATGCCATAACGTATTTTTCTTACCACAGTATTCGTCGGGCAGGTTTTCCGCAACATGTATTTTTGAAATTTACTCAAGTCCTTGGAAGATTTTCCCTTCAAGGACTCCGCCATTTTCTGAGCCTTCTTTGGGACGTGTTTTGCAGGCAGAACTTTGACACGGTAATTCCCACCTTCGATGAATTCTGCACCACATGTTTGACAAAGCGATTTATAGATGCGGCCCATTTTCAAGAATTGTCAGTCAATTAAATGTTTCTGAAACCAAACACAAAATATTAAATAAAATATATAATGAATTACAATCAGATCCAATGAAAATGCCTTTGCCAAGGGTTATTTTGCTCTTTCTGAATTAGAAAACTCTGAAAGTAGAAATTAGGTAGTCAAAAGAATCCAAAAGAGTCACAAATTCACAATTATTACGACCGATTTGTCGGCTTTGGCCTATAAAATGTTCCATTCATTGCACTCTGCTCTGCACTAAACATTTTTGAAACATTCCAATCCAACCATACATTTTCAGGTGTCATATACTGAAATTTTAAACACCCAAAAAAGTATCAACATGGGTCATGGGTTATAAATGTCCTCTATGTCGTAAATGTCCGACTGAAAATTCAGTTTGTCCCTTATGTGTTATTAAATCGGTCCTCTTATTCTGAATTTGAGTACAGTGGAATCTCTATATATCAACCTCCCCTATATCGCACACCTCTCTATTGCCGACCAGAATGTCAGGAACGCAAGAACTCACTTTGCATACACTTTTTTGTTATCCCAGTTTCTGTACATTAAACTTTCTCTTTATTGGACACATTTTGGTGCATTGTTAGAGTTCGGTATATAGAGAGTCCACTGTATACGGGTCTCATGATCATTCCGGAAACCCGGTTTCCTTGTCATTTTGACTATACTCTGTTACGAGTTTGACTCCGCCAAGCTTAAACACGAGACTTATGAGTTTTTAATCCCCTTTCCCATTAATTTTTTTAATGATGTGCATGCATATGTGGCTTTAGTTGTGACTGACAGCTAATAAATTAATCCCTAATCTGCGATGTCTGTTATGAATTAAATGCATCATACTTCACATAAGAAAAAAAAATATTTCGCGTCATTACACATCCACGTCTACAGCACAGCAGAGTGCAGACCCGCATTACAATACATTACATAAATTACGAGGTACAAACTTAATTCATTCAATACATGTGCATTCGCATGCACCAAAAAAATAGTACAACTGAAACTTTTCCGTCAAGAAAGATTACGATTGCCGGAAAAGTTCTGTCTGCAAAGTACAAGAGCTAAACTGTCAAAAAATTGAAAGGTAATAAAATTATGGTAGTATGCCTAATGTAAATGATTAATTGTGTACAAATCCGAATTGCGAATGCAGTAAAGTTTTACATTAAACCGATTTTTACGATAAAGGGAAAGTGGGCGTTTTTGTTAGTCAGTCGGTGTCTCGAATGTAAGACAATCAATAGGCATGAAAACTAGAGTCAATAAATAAGCATTAGTAATGCCCATTATCTTAATCTTTACAGACGGTATCAAATTCCCAGTTAACTAATTCTTCCAATATTTTTGTCGCAATTAGTAAAATGGAAGGAATCTTGGAAGAGCTGAAACGGAACATCAAAAGTTATCCGGATTTTCCACAACCCGGGATTATTTTCAGGTGAGTATTTAAAATAGTGCATACAAAATGCGAAACTGGCTTATTGTAAATATACTTTTTTGGATTTTAATTTCCAGAGATATATTTTCACTCCTTGGAAATCCTAAGGTGGCCAAAATCTTACGTTTACTCCTCACTGAATATGTCAAGAAACATTTCCCAGGTGCTCAAATTATTGTTGGATTGGAATCCAGGGGATTTCTTTTTGGTTCGACATTGGCTCTAGACTTGGAACTCCCATTTGTTCCTATCCGGAAAAAGGGGAAATTACCTGGGGAACTTGTCAGCATATCTTATGGGCTTGAATATGGAACGGTAAATTTATTTTTTAGTCTTCCCAGCTTTTTTTTACGCCAGTGGTAATTTCCTAATTTCTTCTCATTCTCACTTTCATATTCTAGGATACATTTGAAATTCAGAAGGACAGCATTCAAGCTCAACAAAAGGTTCTCATTGTCGACGATTTACTCGCCACTGGTGGTAAATTTTTTACACCCATTCTAGTTTCAATGTTAAAAATTTGATCCAATCCATATGGTTGTCTAATTTAATTATCTAATCAACAGGCTCTCTGGACGCAGCTGTGAAACTTATCGAAAAAGTCGGTGGACAAGTAATCGGCAGCTTGGTGGTTATGGAACTGGTGGATTTGAAAGGACGAGACAAAATAAGCCAACCAATTCAATCTTTAGTCCAATTTTAAATACTGAACGACTGATCCAATTTCAAACTTGAACCCGAATTTTTCTGCACCACTTGTTATTGTTACTAGTCACGGAATACGTTCTTAAAATATTTCGTATTCGTACGTGCCAAGAACTTACAAATGTTTAAACCTTCACATTCCCTCCCACGAAGTGTATCAATAAAATAACTGCACTGGACTTATTAAACAAATTACAAACTAACAAAATGCTGTATTGTTATTGAATTATCGTGAATAATTAATTAGATTTAGTTTACCAAATAATTTATAATTTATCAATCAAATTAAATCCGATTCTGAGGTTCCGATTTTTCCTCTTCAACGATAAAATCTTCATCCTCCTCTTGCTCATCTAAAAAGTTTTTCTCCGCCGTCACAACAATTTTCGATTGAGCTTCAAGCCCTCGTTCAAACATTTCTGATTCATAAAATTCCCTTTCCTTGGATTCTACACTCAAGCGTTTGTATTCTTTTGCCTTTTCAACTCTTCTCGTCTTCAGAAAATTCAAAAATTCAATTGTTCTTATTTTGTCACTTTTGATTTGTTTTAAAGCTTCTTCTCCACTCAAACTAGTTTCTCCTGCTCTTGCATTGGCGTAGCTTAATTCTATAGGACTTTCGGTGTTCTCCGGGGTTTTTCTGTGCCTCATACGTTTCAAGGCTTCTGTCACCTAATATGTTAAAAAAAAGTTTATTGAAAACATGTATAAAATCGACTCTCGAATTTACGACTATCGGCTTTTCTAACCTGAGTCATAAGAACGGCATGATTGAGCCCAAGAATGTCCTGCCGCATAAAACCATCAGAGTAAATATTATCAATTTCTTCTTCATCTGATTCTTCACCAGACGATTCAGTCCCATCTTCAGACTCGCCCTCATTTTGACCTTGACCTCGACTATCCTCCATTTCTCTAATTTTCTCCCTGACTGAAGGAGATAGGGTAGAAGAAGGAACTGCTTGGACTTGACGAGGAGACCTCAAATGTTTTCCAATGTCTGTTGGTGTAAAATCCTCTCCATAATCAGCAACTTGTAAAAGTCTTTCAACCTCCACAAGTTTAGAGTACTGATCATCCTTCATGAACATGATGGGTGGAACAAAACCAATGACTCTGAGTTGAGATAATTTATGTCTTAGTGTGTATCCAGTTCTTTCTAAAACGGTGGCTAGTTCCACGTCTCTCTCCTCTGACCCATTTGTAAACCAGAA
The DNA here is from genome assembly GCA_034698835.1 of Protaphorura tricampata. Classification (NCBI taxonomy): domain Eukaryota; kingdom Metazoa; phylum Arthropoda; class Collembola; order Poduromorpha; family Onychiuridae; genus Protaphorura; species Protaphorura tricampata. The sequence continues at coordinate 4,661 of JAQGCB010001234.1, read as the reverse complement.
CACTTGGAGACAAGTGAAGTCTGGAGACATTTGAACTTTGGAGATTTCTAAACCAAGTCCAAATACATCGATACCGGCATCACCCGTGGCCAGAAGACTTGTGATTTGTTCCATAAATACAGTGTTAAGGACGTTGACTCGTCGTGTAACTCTTCCAGATTTTTGACGCTTTTCGGCCGAGATGACTTTTCCATCAAGAAAGTTGAATTCTTTCAGAGCTTTGGCCGGCGTTTGATCTACGTTGAACCATTTTCTTCTGCAAAAAAAGAGAAGGAAAGACGTTTTACAAACAATCAATCGAGCCAACTTTTGCAGAGCAAAAAATAATAGGAACAATTAAAAATAATTAAGATTTGGTCTGGTGGGTACCAAAACCAAACGCTGATTCCAGGAGCTCGAGAGCTTGACTTACCATATTAAAAGGAAAGGTCATCCTGCATACGACTGTCTCAATTCTTGGTGATTTAAGAAATGTTACTTTTCAAAATTTTGATTCAACTAGTTCACTCGCGCAACGATTATGCATTTCGTGGGACTGAGTTGGTCATGAAAATGCATTACCTAGTTATTTTTGGAATTCCGCCAATACAACTGAGTCAAAATTCACTGTATGGACAAGATGCATGCATTATGCATGCGTTTGCAATTAAATTAAATTAAATTATACACTCGCCAACGAAAATACGTTTAGAAAATGAAAATGTTAATTTAATGAGTAATTGTTGTACTTTCCAGTGACTCGACTCACCTTGATTTACTCGTCCCAACCATCAATTTCTTTAGAAAACGAGCTTCTCTTGAAGTTTCTCTTGAATGATAATAATTACATGGACCAGAGGACGTCGGGTACGAAAGGAAATGGTGACGATGATTTATATTTAACTGAAAAATTCTTCGGCTCACACTAATCAGTAACGGCATAGCATTTGGCATTTATTTTTCAGTTTTCTCCAAAAAAAATTATTTTCAGTTTTCCAAGGGACGAAAGAAACTACGTGTCGTTTACACTTTCAGTATATTTCTGGTTTTCAATCAGCACTCACTGATTTGAACGAATTTTTGGAAAAGAAACTTTAAAAAAAAATAATTTCTGTCCATGTGTATTTTTCAAATTTAGGATTTGCCGGTTTTTCAATTGTATTTTGAATTTCGTGAATTTTGAAACTTTCGGACGGAGAATGCGATTGGGATGGCGCGGATGAGATTCTTTTCATGCACTCGCATCTTAAGACTTTTCATGTTAAAATCAATTAAATTTTTACTTTAAGAGTCTAAAAAGTCAATTAATGTGTGTAGTTTATTAAGAAAAGTTACTGCAAATTGAGTAACTATTTAAAAATCCACTCATTAATTGACAAAGCCGAGGCTGAATCAACCATCATGTGCATTTCGTGTGTCTTTTTGCGAGTTGCTTCCCATTTGGCCTAGGGATTTACATCTTAATTATGTAGTTACCCTAGTAGTAGGAAAAACCAGTGGATAAAAACCTCTTTAAGCAACCCGGGGAAGAGCAGGTCCGAGGAATTGAACCCCAGCACAGTAAGAGTGATCTGTACATCTGTACCACTACGCCATATAATATGATAGACCTGCGAGTAACTATTTACTAGGTAATAGTAATAATTTGTGGCACAATTTTTATTTGTTTTCAAGTCAGGAGATACATTTTGTTTTACATTGGCCTGTGTGGTGTATAAATTGTAACTTGTTTATTGTTTTGTATGAAATTCGTAGTTAGCGTGTGAACGTGGTCAACGTTTCTTATGAACTTTTTGACCTCCAGTAAAGTTGATGCAAACTTGTTCTAAGGAAGCTTGTCCAACTGTATAACTCTCCAAGTCCATTTCCACTCTGACCTTTTCCATTTGTGTAAATACATGAGTCAGGTCAGAGGTCGCTGGAATGTGGTAGTGAACGAAGCATGGGTATATGTTGACCAATTCCGCATCTGAAAGAAAAAAAAAAGAATGGAAAAACGTTAACCTTGTACTACTGGAGAGATTGAAGTACACGCATAAGAACCACCCTGTACGATATTTTACCTGGAAATGCATTTTCAATAAAATCCATGAGCGGAACCAATTCTCTTTCCCAGTACTGAAGCCTTGTGTCTTGATTGGCGAGAGACTGTCTTGGAGATTGACTAAATCTTCGACCTGATTGATCCTGTCCCTCCTCATTATTGGCGGGATCCGCAATCAAGGCAGCTTGTCTTTTTGACAAAAGTACGGACTCAGGGGTCAAAACCACTGCCGGTGTATTTGACATTCGTTTTCGACTGATCGCTGATGGGGATTCCTTTCTAACCAAATCAAGGGCCGGAAGTCTCAGAAAAGGTGCTATTGAAGTGGTAGAACCTCTGGCCATTAAAGCAACTCGCGGAGATATTGAAGTGATGGAACCTTTGGGCATTGCTGTTGGCGAACTTTTCGGAGATAATGGTGTATGCGATGGAGCCGGTACTCCAGAGGGTCCCGCGATAACTGGTGAATCCACAATTCCTGACCCAGTACCTTCAACTTCCTCACCTGATGGAGCAACTACTGGTCCTATGGGGTCATCTCGGTCAAACATTTTATAGGTCTGTACAGAAAAACGTCTGGGCATCATCTTGAGGAAATTACATTTGAGTAGATGTACTGACTTACGTTCTCGTAAAGATATGGCTCCTCGGGTATCAGTTTGGCAGTAATAGTGTAGCCCCTACAAAAGGCTTCCGTCAAGTACTGGGGTGACCCGGTACAACGAATCGCCCCATTCACAAAGATTGCCACTCGGTCACACAAGCCTTCATAACCGTCCACGCTATAATAGAAAGGAAATGGTAAACTGATTTATCTGGAATATGCGGTGTACCGTTTCGTAAGAACTCACGTTTCTGCTGAAATAATGATACAAGAAGTTTCTTTGCTGGACGCTAATGTACTTAAGACTTGGGACCTAGCCGGTTGGTCAATTTCAGTCAAGGGTTCTTCAAATAAAAGAAAATCCGGGGTTCCGATGAATGCAATGGCTGTGGCCAATTTCTTCAAACTGCTAGTATTGTAGTCTTTCACCATATTTTCGAGTTCATGGATTATTAGGAGTTTCACGCAGAGTGTTGTGATCGCGGCCTATAAACATAATTGAATACAAGGTGGTTCATAACATTTACCCGGTTTCTATTTAACGTACGATATATATCTGCAAGTGAAATCTTACATGAAGTAGACTCGGCGGAATCCGTCGAAGAGTTCCAAACAACATTAGCATTTCTTTCCCAGTCAACTCTGGCATTAAACTTGGGAATTGTTGACAGTATCCAAAATGGTTGAGAAACTGAGAGGTTTGGCATTGAAATTATCCAAATATGGCTTTGAAATCAAAGCAAAGAAAGAAAAATTGGCTATTATAAGTTTTTACCGGTCTGTAGTTTTGTGCCAATGTAAGATTTTCTCCATCCAAGTAGACGTCACCAGTCGCCGGAATTTTGAGACCAGCGATTAGAGGCAACAAAGTTGCACAACCAGAACCCTCGGCTCCAATCAAACAAAAACATTCACTTCTGCTAATTGACATGTTTAGACTCTGTAAATCCCCTTTACCAGGAAGATTCTTCAAATTCCTGAAGAAAAATTGAATACGTAGTACAAATTAAATTAGAATTCAATAAATTCACTATAAAAAATTACAAGAATTACACATTACTTGATAGTCAGATCAGTGCTCTCTTCAAAATCCTCATTTTTTGTCTCATCAAACGTTGTAAAATTATAATCCGTTTGGTGATCACTAATATCACTAACTTTGTTTCCCTTTTGACTCAGAAGTCGAAAGCGGATAAGAGCTAGTTTAAGATTCCAATAGGTTTCCGTGTCCATGAAATATGACAAGCCATGAGCGATGAAGCCAATGATAATAAGTGCGACGTCATTTTCTCCAACTCCTTTTGGCCCGAAGGAGTGGTAATTATCACTCACTAATAATGTCAGTCAAAAATTACAATAATGAATTAAATTAACTCGAAAATATGGAAAACTTCTTCATTCCCTCACGCACCTGAACAACACCCATGAGTTGGTTCCGTTTTGCATAAATCCTGCATGTCTTCCTTGTCAATTAAAGGGCATTCAGAGCGGTATCTGGAGAAAGAGTACATTTGGAAAACTCCCATTCCAAATGCATAGTTTGGAAACAAAATGAGGAAAAAAGTATGGAGGGCATTTGATGACCTCTCTTGGTTCAGAACAATGGACATTGGAACTGGCCCTTAACGTGTTGAACAAAATTGTTAAAAAAAACGGGCCTTGAGCGAAATTCCAAAAGCTATATTTTGTAGACATACCCATTATGAAAAAAACAAACCAAGTATGAAAATACCCGGCAATGCCTGAGACTTGGAATAATGGTACTAAACAATTGACGATTCCAATGGCACACCCTCCAAAGATCATAATAAAAATGGCTAATGCATAAATACTGTCTCCCGTCCCAAAACCTTCTGTTTTAAAATAATATGCGACAAGGCACAGAGCAGCACAAACAATTCCAAAACACAAAAGGTCCCATAAAAGTTTGGTGAACCAAAAAATGGCCGTGTTAGCTCCAGACATCATTTGAAGGTGTTTAAAAAGTCTTTCACGGATTGGAAGGACAATGAAGATTGGAATCTAAATGTTAAT
>JAQGCB010001233.1:0-15449 GCA_034698835.1 Protaphorura tricampata | reverse complement strand
CGGTTCTGAGGTCAACCGCCGTGAGGTCACAGAGATTGCGGTCAGAGATAGCTATACATCTTACTCTCATACTACTTCTGACACTAAAAACAGATTAGGCACAATTACATTAGATTGCCTGGCTTTTGGAATAACAATTTTGTAAAAATGAAAAACAAGTTGACGAGTTAAATGACCTTCACTCTCAATCAGACCTCTTCAATAGCTCTGATTACCCGTACATAATTCTGTACCTAGTAATTTTCATGATGAAGGTTCATATTCATATGATAGTACATAAGTCTCGCTGCGGTGAGTATTTAATATAATCATACATCATTGTTAATAATTATCAACTAATTCATTATACTTGTACCAGTAATATATACCATAGCACACCCAAAAACACTTGAGTGTTCCTAACTAACTAAACTACCCAGATTTTAACCTATAATTCAAAGGTCAATCCTGGGCTTCGGCTCGGCTCTTTGACTATTTTGTACCATATGAGATGACTTTCGTATTTTATGATATTGATGATTTTGGACAGGCAGGCATACGTGTAAGTGTAACGTACATGTGTACCTGTCGTTCGAACTGATTAGTTTTAAATTAAAACCAAGTTGTATAATGAATCACTACGCAAACAGTCACAGCAAGCAAGCCCTGTCATACACAAAGCACACACAGGTGTTCTGTCATATTAATATTTCCAGTAGTGGAAGTGCGGTTGGTATTTGTCATTTACGGAATCAATCAACAAATAAACATCCGAGGGTTATGACGAGTAGTCGTCATTTCATTTAAACGTTTCGTTAATCACGGTTTAACTTTTTTTATGCATAGAAATCAGATTATTTCTGGTCAATAATGTTTTACTATCATTAGTAGCAGTTCAAAAAACCACAGTAGCTGTCAAAAACCTGTACAAATTGTACGTACCTCAATTAACTCAAAACGCAAAGAAATCACGACTAGGAAACATGTATATGTACAGTAAAATTAATTGGAAAATTCTGTGAACACTAACGAAGCCTACGACATAAATCTCATCCATGCTTCTTGTTGATGTTTAATAAATGCAATGCTAGTTAGCCCTCGTTAGATCTATTCGTATCTTGTATGAGTAAACCTTGGTTGCCTATTGCACCAGCCGTTCTTCTGTTGTTATATATATTACTTAACATCATTAAGGTTCCAGCCAGGTTCCAGCCACAAACATTAAGCATGATAACCTAGTGTCATCTCCATAAATGCATTCAAACAAGTTTTTTTCTTTAGCGAAAACCAGTATTAATCACTAACGAATGTTTAATTGTTTTCGTGAATGACTACGTAAACTGTGAGAAATACGATGCAAAATGTTGTTAACGCTAAATTAAGAACTGACGTTGTTTTTAACAGTTTAAGTACACAACTTCTAAACATGCCCCTAAATACTATTTCGCCTACTAAAATCATACCAAATCCAAGAATTTACAATAGCGGTTTTCAATAAAGGCTTTACAAGATATCAAAATTGGTTGAACAGAAAGACACATTTGTTTCATAATCATTGTACCTATTCGGAAATGTATTCACACGTATTTTTATATGACCGCTGATCGAGACCTAAAATTACAGTGATACACAAAACCATCCACGTTTTTCTACAAGGAACTGTTCTTTTCTTTTCAGGCATTTGTTAGTTTGGAAATCCACTGGTCAACTGATTAGCAGTTTAAGCTTAACTGATTTCAAAATATGTGTACGCATAGTCGTCAACGTATGTTCCAATTTTATAGTTTTGAAAATCAAGATTTCCTCTTGTTTTCCACAAATACCTCCTATAGAATACGCTAATACTCAATCCTAATTCACAAATTCATACAAATACTTCCTCGATTTAGCAGAAGCAGACCGACTTCCGACTCCGAAGGAATCCGACTTGAAATAATTCGGTATTTGGTTGATGACAGACGAACAACAGCAACGACACTTTTCTCAAACGCAAACAGAACAAACCGCCTAATTATTTACTCTTATATAGAAGTTATTTTCAAAAAATATGTACATCCATAGTCCATGTGTGCATCAGACGACTTTCATCATCAAATCACAAGGTATTACTCGTAATTTTACGCAAGGTTACCTACTGTGAGTAATAGCGAAGAGTGTGAAAAGTTTATGGCGCTTACCTGAAGTCTAACACTCATAAAAATCTTTTTAATAGTTCAAGTTCTTCTAGCTGTAGTTTTCGTATTACTACTAGCAGTACTACGTGCACTACTACTACTATCAAGACTTCTATCAAAAATGATACAAAGTATGTTTACAATTCATTATTCGCAACAATGTATTCGAGCTTTTATGCAAATGCCATACGGTAACTAGTCAATTAGAAGAAGCAAACAAGAAAAGTGTGGAAGCATTTTTATGTTTACGCTTTATTCTCACACATATGCAGGGGAGCAATCGAGCAAAACAGCAAGCAATTTATTTCTGAACAAACTTCAATTCACCTTCACACACATTTGCCGTCACATGCTTTACATTGTATTGTATTCATTCCTTTTCCTTGCCTTATATTCTCTAACTTTTGATGGGAGCTTAATTCAAATACAAACATTTAATCGTACATAAGCCACAATAAAGTCATTCCATGTCATAGTCAAGTAAGTACGCTTGAAGGTCTTCCCCAAAGTATAAATCATTTTTAAGTGCAATTGGTTGCAGAATTAAGTTGTAAGTCACTCTGACAGGGCTATGTTGCAGGGAAGCAGTTGAATATGGCATGGGGTATAATACAAGGCTATTAGATTGGTGGAATAGGTTGTCTTGTTATGTTGAGGGTTCAATCCATTGAGCTAGTGTGATTTCCGTTCTATCGTGTTTTGAATTCCAAACCAATGTAAAATCTTCCCTAAACCTTCCAGATTAAATATATACTGAGTACCCATTCTCATTAAGAAAAATTGTATGGATTATCTTGCGGAAACGCGTACACATTTGACCTCTCGCATGATTTGACGTGTTATCTGTGACACACATGTTGGTAGTTTAATGATGGAGTTTATAACACTTGCATTGAATAGTCCTAGTCCAACGTCCAATTTCCACTTGTGAATTCAACCAACCATGACCATTTGCACGCATTGAACATACAAAATCATAATTATGACATAATTCTAGGACTGCATTCAATGCTCGTAGATTCTTATCTTTCTTTCCTACGAGAAATTGTTTGTTATAATATAGTGAGAAAACACTGACAGACGATAAAAAAGGATAAGAAATTCAAATTACCCGAGCAAATATGCACATTAACAGCAATTAAACAAATTTTAAATTGGGACAACGACAAATCTAATAAAAGATGGGAAATGTCGACATTTCTAATTAGTTACTTTGCTAGCTAATATTACAGTTACGGACTTATTCGGGTTCCATTCAACCAGAACCATGCATGTATTTGGACAGGAAACCCTCATTGTAAAGTTATATAATATGGTCTGTATAAAAAGTCTGTTAAATGAAGACTTAGAAAAAGTACACACAGAAAACCCGGGACTTGTTAGTTCCATCACACACATGACGCACGAGTTAGTACTTACATACAGTTAGTTTTGCTGTATTTTTTCATCGGTTTCGACCAGAACCTGAATAATAAACGTATAACTATCTAGTCTTAGACCGAAACACCCGGTTAGCGATGTCTTTTGTGTCATATTACAGGTTTTCCGAAGAAAAAATCAATTAGTCTGACGAATCTGTCTTCAATAATTCTGATTCTGATTCTGACTGAGTCTGACGACCGGCAAGTTCTATGATTGGGATCGGGAAAACTCTCAGGATTCACCTGCCCATTAATGTACTAGAATTCAGTTATTAATAAAATCGGAAATAAATAAAATGCCTTTGTCTAAAAACTTCGTGCAAAATTGAACAGTCAGCTAGTTTCCTGCATGGCTCTTTCAGGAAACTCAATTTCTGAGAAGAACCCTGCCCTGTCTGGACACACGCACATGGCGGATCCCACAAACAAAATCCAATTCCAGTTGTATTACTCATCACTTGAGTATTTCGAAAAGGTCACCCACGAAGTGTTTCTATTTCGAATAAAATGATATTGTACTCTTCCAAACTAAACACTTGCATTCACACATGCTTCACTCTATCAGTCAAAGTGATACCGCCTAACCGCCTCTGAGGAAGTTACGTTTAAGACAGTTTATTAATGAGCTAAAAGCAGTACAGTAAACAGTGAATAAGAGTCTGAAGACAAGGAAGGCTAAATAAATAATAGTCACTTTGTTTGAACACCTTTGAAAATGAGAATGAGAGGTTGTTCAAAGAAAGGAGCGAAACGAAACGATCCTATGAATCAGACCTAGAGAATTTTACTATCATTCAAGTTAAATAAAGATTATCCCACACACTTACGATTAGAGGCATGGATAGGTTTACACTGACAAAAACGAGAATGTACCAAATTATTTTCTTGTACCGAAACCTTTATATAAGATTTGTATGTACGCCTGGAAAATGGACCGTATCCGCCTGAAAGTTTCTCACCAATAAAACACATACCGTCTATTCAAGGTCTGGAAACGTTATTCCACCGAATATTTCGAACTCCCTGCCAAATTATCGACATCAGCTTATCAGAAACCAGAATTACCTTTATCAATTACTTTGTCCATTCTACACATTCATAAACCCATGTGCACTGCTCTACAAAAAAAATGAGCTCAAAATCACAATCTAAAAACAATCTCATAAAACTTCCATCCAGAACAACACATAGATCCGGGAAACCCAAATTCTATTGTTTCTCTCATAACACATATTTTTTAGCCTGCTCACACATTGAATTGAAGGCTGAAACATCAACGGTCCATAAAAATAGTTTGCTGACTGATCAGGATGAAGCTCGGCTCTTCTCTATTACGGAAGAGATATCAGTTACTAGTCATTCTAGTAAACAAAGAGAAAGAGTTAATACACAAATGATGTACAACATTCTGTCTGCAAAATTTTGTTATTGTAAGTTACTAATAGACTAATACAAAGTAGTATCAATTATATAAATAACTCTCGACTTTGCTAAATTATGTACAAGAAGTCATGGTTCATGGTGATATTTTAGTCTGACCCGCATTTAAAAGTCCGGAAGGGCATCCGCTAAAATTTCTAAGGGCTGAGCATATCTCCTGTTTGCATATTGCAAATACACTAAAGTATACGTGGTACAAAGTAATAATAAAATTCAAACAAGTTTTTATATCTTCTCATCTTTTCCCTTCGTTTTATTATTTCCTTTCGTTTGACTTGTTACGGTTAGGGCGTGCGGTCATTTAGGAGAGAACCAGTATGACGGCAGAGGACACACAAGGCACAATCTGTCAATTGTTCAATTCAATTAAACCTAGTTAATATTCATGGGTGTTCTTGGTAATTCTTTCTTCTTGGTAAAATGCATGCATATTCCATCTATTCTATAGAATTTTGGAAACTGAAGAAAACTTGAAGAGTGAACAGCACGTCCTGAAAACTCAGACGACATTCATATCAGGGTTTTCAGAAAACATTTCAGAATACTGGTACCGAATGTGACACTTTCTGGAGATGTTTTATTTTTGATTTCCCGTTAATTCCATTTCATTCTTGCATGGAAAGTACGAGTACAATTTGAATAGAATTAGTCTGGACAGACACTTAGTGGAACATTTCCGAAAGTTATCCTGTGAAATCATATCACATCTGACCTCGATGTCAATTCAAATTAGAGTCCATCCGGTATTCCAAGAAAAGTGCTTTCCTTGTCAATTACGCCATTTGTACCCTCACAAAATCTCAGAATTTTAGAGAATATAATGTTCCTTATTGAATCAATTTGAACCAATTAGACAAAGGCGGTTACTGCTAATCCCTCTAGCTGTAAATTTGGTCTTCCGGAGTGTAGATAATTTTGGAGAGGCTTTATTTGATCGAAATTCCGAAGTTGAAATTCATGAGGGATTTTTTAAAAGTCTGTCTGGTTGACTAAACATTGTAAAATGTATGACACCGATAAATCAATGTGTTTTGAGTCAAATTTAAGCTACATCATACCACAGGTAAGTTTCATGTGATTTGTCTTAAATAAATTCAAAGAAGACTTAAGGAATCTACGTAATTGAATGCCATCACCATTTCGCACGAGCTTTAACACTATTTCCAATCTAACATTTGACAATAAGTTCTACCCAGAAGGATTTCCAAATTAACAAAATATTGCTGAATTTTAAACAGGTCGGTAACGTTCGATTCTTATTTACGATAATACTTCTGACTCATCCATAAGAATAAAATCAGGATTAAGTTTTTCCTCAGGGTGTAACAAAAAACACAGGTGTTCAAATTCAACCATCAACATCAATCGAAAACAACTCCTCCCTAGGGAAAACTTTATTTATTTGGTCTTCAATAATCGATTGAAATCAAATCTTCCCATATTAAATGAATAATACTTATGTATTCACGCCTCTTACGAGTCTCGAGGACTTACGTCAACCGCAAAAAAATTGAGCAAGTGCAAGTCTTGCATACAAACTTTAAAAATTCGGATGAATTTTTTTATACAAGTCAGACGTGATACACAAAACCAGTCATAATAGTCAGGCCATAGTTCTTTGTTTGTATTACTGACGTTATTCAGAATCTGACTCATTTGAGTCAGCAGCATCAGCATCATATTTTTCCAATGATATTTTGCAGAAATATAATAAGGTACAAGAATGATTCAGCAGACACGATAGAATTGCACTCGAAATGCATTTTACATTTCTACCTCTTCCACTGCATATCCAAAAATACAGAATAACGTCATTCGAGAATCAAATTGATTCCCGAGCATAAATATGAACCTGAAGCAACGTCAAATGTAGTTTCCAGGAAAATTCTATTTTATTCGTCGACCTCATTTCAAAATTTATTCCTTGAAGAAAAACCAGACTGAAGGGGTACACTGAACTCGTCACAGTATGTCTAGCCGAAGCTAAAACTTTTTTGAAAGTATAACTCAAGATTATTAAAATTATTGTCCAGTATGTCTAGTCTGAACACTCTAACTTTACATAAAAAAGTCCGAAAGAATATTCGTGTTATTTTCCTTCAGGATTTTCTTCCCTCTGTTAACTTTTTGACATGAACCGAGGTCAGATTGAATCCTCGTCGTCCTGAAAGAAAGCTGATCACGATGTTCAGATAGAAATAAAAAAACAAGTTTGAATTATTTGCTCTATTCAATTCCAATGGGTTCATGTTTAAGTTTCTAGTTAAATTAGCTAGTTCTATTCCTTTATATCTAACCTAGGCTATTCTAAGCGCCTACAATGTCATATCCATTGCACTTTTTCCCCCGTCCTTTGTTAAATCAACCTGAACAAATTGTTGTTTTCGTTCATTTCCTCGAAGTTTTTTTAAAGACATGATTCAGCAAACCCAAGTACGACAACATCAGCCTTAAGTGGAAGAAAGACAAAAACATCCATCCATCCTTCCACTTCCAAACCCTAGACCCGTAATTTTCCACGACTCGACTTTTTGCCATCTAAGTGTTGATATAAGAGAAACTACTGTGATGTGGCGATAATGTAGGAGTCGACTTGTGTAATGGGTAAATGGATTGCAATTCTGCGCTGGAAATTGCAGCTCGACATTTTGTCACAGTAGTAACGATAAATCTCACAATGAGTCTTTCAGTCCAACTAATTTCAAAATAAATATTATGATTAATACGCTCTGATCTGACGAAAAGTTAATCCTGTGGAGGAAGGTTATAAGGTCGAAACAGTCTCTGTTTATTTAAAGTACCTAATTTTTTCAAAATCTCAGAAATACAAAGTCGTGTTCACAACCACAACTGTAACACTAACAATAAGACTTTGTGTAAGTTTATTGTTTCTAATGACCATCCAGACCATTTTCAAATATGCAAACAAATTAGGAAGGATTAGTTTCAGTTTAATTGAATTTACATGTTAACCAGATTTTCTTCAACCAACTTAAAACTTCATTCGCCTTTGGCCAGTTTGCTTCTCTTAGCTGGGTGTTCCGCCCGACCCGTTTTTTCAATAAAGTATGAATTCATTATTTATTGTTTATGTGCAACCATTGGGATAAACAAGCACACACACTGCGAGAGCATAGCCATCGTTAATATTTTAAAGGATGCTTAATTCTCTAGGCAATACGTGCTTGCAAAAATGCACAAGAGTAGTAGTGTGAGTGTCTGGCACTCAGTCGAGCATGTAGGTTTGGTTCGAAGGTCAACAAAATATAAATATTCTGATGAATCAAATGAGCTGACAAGTATAAATGATGACTGTGTCCAAAATCACAACAAAGGAAGTGTTGGGATATGTTCACTCCCAAACACTCTCACCAAATGAAGTTCACTCCTGTTTTGTAAACAAATTAAACAAAGAGGAGCTGATTAAGCTAGCACTATTCGATCAAAACAATTCATTCGAAATCGTGCTCATTTCAATGCAAAAACAGATTTAAATATGGATTCAGTCAGTTCAGAATGGATTGAGATACTCATAGATATCTTAGCTGGTTTTCTTTGAGCCAAATAGATTGGAAAACTGACCTTGTGTGCATGGTAGTTTAACGCAAAATTCTGTTTTGTAAAAGTGAGGAACTCTCTCTGGAACGTAAGCCAATCAATCAATAAACATAAAATTCGCGCAAGCAAGATAAAAGAAATCGTATACTGGGGTTAAACTCGTTCAGCTAATTTTGTGTGTCGAAGTACATTTGGAGATCAATTCGACAACCAATTTAGCAATTCTTCTGGTAGTACAGCATTCGTCCTAACCCACTTGGTTCTCAATTAAAAGTAGTAGCCAAATGGAAAATGTTGGGCGAATACATTCTAAAGTGATTACACTTTTGGCAGACAGGCAATCACAATTCACAAATCATTCATTTAGAAAATTAAAAAAATTACTCACTATTTTGGCATGTGGTGTAGGTGTACTAGAATCAGCTTTGGAGTTTGTAATTAGATAAGGGTGGTGGTCTTCATGATTTCGGTCCATTTCACACTCATACTGATCTTCAGTCTGACTTCCATCATAGTAATAATCGTCATCATCAATTGGTCCCATTAAATCAAGTTTGACACACTGGAAAATAATTAAATATTTTCTTGTTAACATTAACCCGGAATAGATAGCCACATTTGTGGTTAAAAAAGTCGCATCCAGAAAGAACAAGGAGTGACAATTTGTAGAATCACAATCCAGCATTAAATATTTTTTAGTCAACCCAATTTGGACATCCTGCTGCAATATTAAAACTACTTCATAGCATAAAAACTGACCTAATTTGAAACAGCTGCAAGAAAGAAAACAAACTACGAATCAAATCAAGCAAGATGCAGCGTTGTTGAGTACCTAGAAGTGTTCATCTCTTCATCTCAGCCACCCAAAATAATAATAACCCGTGAATAAATCTTGACTTGGAAGGTTGTCAGATGAAAAATAAACAAGCCTAGCCGAACCGAATCTCCTGAGCCCGGATAATTTTTTTTCTGTTCTAAGAAATAAAAAAAGAACTCTTGCTGCCAGACCACTTCGTAACCTAGGTTTAGGGGCCACGTAGTAACTTAGGATCTCAAAAGTTACTCCTTACGCGATTAGAAAAAAAACGTAAGACATGATGTGTTGAGCAAGGTTTCATCATCTACACATACTGCAGTTTTGAGTACAAGGTACCGCGTATGTATCTGGTGACACGCAACTCCTTTTAGATATTTTTATTCAGATACACAATCAGGTTGATATCATCTAGGTACATATGTCACACCCTATACTAAAAACACAACAGCTGAAGTTGAGCCTCCGAAGATGAAAACCAAAAAGAATTACTGATTATGTCATCCGGGCATTTCAAGGCTAATCAAGTCCTACCCTTCTCAACCGCATCCATGCATGCATCTGATGCTACACATTAGTTACACCATCAACTTCCCTCGCCTTACCTTGAAGATTATCATTCAACATTGTCAGACCAGAGGAAAAAAATGAAATTGAGTGACAGTTTCTGATAAAGTGATGCAAGTGTCGTGCATGCAATAAAAAAACTAACCAGAACATCCGCTGGATGACTACTACTATACGACTACTTGGTACACAAGAATATTACAATACTTTCTGTTTTAAATTGCTCAGTGGAAATTAAATGCAACCTCTCTACTGATTCGCACCTAATAATTAATTGGGTTAGCCTAACAGTTAAAATGTGATTACTTTAAGTCTGTAGAATAAGTTTCAACTTTTATCACCCATTTTGGTAAGATCGTAAGTTAAACCAAGCGCGAAGCCTATGCCAAATATGGACCGAGAAGCTTCCGGTTGAAATAAAACGGGACTTTCCTAACATTTGCTTGACTACTCGATATAGCATTAAGTATGCAGAAACTTGATTTTTTTTACACAAACCCGCTAATCCAAAAATTAATAGAAATTATTAAGGCGAAACTGGAAGAAAATTACGGTTATGTATTGTGTTATGCAACTTGAACGGAAAGACGCTCATTGAAATTGCAAAATATAAAATTCTTGCACAATAGGTAATCCAAGGTCACGGTCAATGCTAAGTATAATACTTGGCAGTTTTTCTCAGACAGCTTGGTGCCACTTTTGCTCGTCATGCATGACAGTAACATGAAACATAAATGGAGTAGGGTTGACAGAAAATTAAAAAAAAAACAGGAAAGATACATTTTTTTAGATACGTAGCATTTAATAGTAAACTTGAGATTTGAATCCTACCAATTGTGTCGTAACTCCTTGAACAATCTTATGAGTATAAAAACTTGGATAATATCTTCAAAAAATCTTTACATATCATTGCAAACCTGGACATCGATTCTTCACTAAAATCTCCAAAAGTAATCTTTTTGAGAAATGATTCCTGGAATTGATACATTAAGAGTCTTGACCCCTAAATTTCGTTAGTGTCAATTCGAACATAAACATTTCCAACAAGCTTTTCCACTTTTCTCAGAAAGTCGTATGTCTGTTGAGTACTCTGCAAACTAGGTACAATCCACGTGCACCTCTGCATCATCATCCAAAATCCGAAAACAGGTACTCAACTGAGAAGTGTTTTTCACTAGAACTATTATCTCTAGATCCCCGAATCCCATGATTTGATTTTTTATTAACAGTAACGAAACGACTACGAGGTACAGGTTTCCCCTTGATCCCGTGTTTTTAACTTTTTTATTTACAATAACGACTTCGAGTGACAGGTTCCCATTTCAAGATGAAGTGTAGGGGAAAATTACAACCACTGCCTGGAAGGGTCTAACAATAATAATGGTACAGGGTTGACTATCGCTCAGACGAGGGAGAATATTCCTGTGTAAAATATATTTTACGTTGCTTTCATACGCCAAATCTACAAATAAATTACGGTATTGCCAAAAATGTTAGAAATATTCACAAAAATCTATCCCAAGCAATGTTCTGTCCGTTGCTCTTTGTCTTTGGACGGATTATTGAGAAAACAATCAATCAAATATACTGAAACGAATTCTTGGGATTTTACATTCGAAACAATCCCTTATGGGGTGGATGTTCACAAATTACAAATCATTGTTTAACTCAGCTGATGATGGCCTGAAGGAAACACCTGTTCGGGAAATTTGGTCAGAGATGTTAGGGCTCAGCTCAGCTGATCCTAGAACCCCTGCAAGTACTCCATCAACAATACGTTCTCGAAAGAATAAAATTACAGTTCCACTTTTTCTAAACCAAAAAAAATCTCCGGTCCTAATCCTTACAGTGAACACTTCGTCAGGGTCGAGATCGTGTTTTGTATTTTAAGACCCCATGTGTCAATTTAAATTCGAGATCTGTAAACAAAATGATAGAGAAGCTACGTAGGTTAGGTCCTCGTCAGACAGACGTATTATTTCAGTAAACCGAGAGTAATACAACGTAGTCCGATTGAAATACTCACAAAATCGGGTCGACCTGGGTGTTTGCTCGAACCATTAGGTTAACTTCTTTATTCGAACAAAATCAGTTGAGTCTGATGAGTTTTCTGTTCAGGCAAACGAAGAATTTTCAGCATCTAGTATGTTCAGGCATGAGAACAAACATTGGACATAAGTGGACAAGATTTCTAATAAAATCTAAGCTTTTAGAAAATACTGCACATCACAACGTGGTAAAAAATTTATGGCAAAGAGATTTTTCCTGCATGTATGACTTTTCTGTCTTCAAATTTGATAACGTATCAGAAGATAAGTATTTCTGAATTTTCAGAGCAGCATTGTCACAAATTGTTTAAAAATAATCAACGATACGAATAATTACTTATGTCTAGGTGTACATATTTAAAACTTACATCCGAGGCAGGAATGAATGTAGAAAGACCGTCGTAAACCGCCTGAGGAACCGTCACCCCCTTTTCCTAGAATAAACAAGAGTAAAGCCAACGTGTAATTATTTTTCAGAACCTTCTATTAGTACTCAATTCCAAGTTAAGAATTACTTAATTAAACATATTTCAGGTCAATACTGTAATAAGATTTCCTCGTAAATAGTAAAAATATCGCAATGGATGAGACTTTTCCAACGAAAACGAACGGCAGTTTGAAATATTCGTTTGTGTGATTATGAATAGGGCAAAATTAATGACCCCGAAAATAAAATTTAATGTGTTCGTATTTGCATAGGAGCACAGCAGTCAGTCTGGGTGATGTTCTTGGTCAATAGAAAATAACTGAAGTATTTTTTATATTGCCTTCAAGGGAACTCCTGGAAAATAATTACTTCTCTGAGATAGAACCTGAACTAATAGTCTACGAATATGCACAAGACCCGAGAAAACCCACCGACGCTTATTCATCCACAATGTATGTATTTGGACAAGAATTTCAGCTAATGCAATCATTTTTATGCAGTGTTTCTTGTAAAATATATTTTTTAGTAGTTGAGTTGATGAATTCAGACAAAATCTCTGGTCAGAAATCAAGGACCCCGTAGTTCAAACGTCCATGATGTTATTTCACTCAAGTGCCTATTAATAATATTCCCTTCATATACCGAAATGTTCTATCGCTATTTTGGGCACAATGAAATGAAACGATTGACGCAATGATTTCAGCACTATTTCCTGTCTTTCATCGTCAGTAATACTTTCGTTTTATGTTTACATGTTAGGCGAGACATTAATGAAATGATAATTTGCAAATTGTAATCTGTACGAACATATCACACCTTCCCTCCCATTTCCTGCTGCAAATTTCAATAGGGACAATAAAAACTCAAGACAAACAATTTTTCTTGCCCATTGCAGCGGTACGACATTCAGACAGAAAAATCTAATTGACACATACAATACCAATTTCAGTAGTTATCATAGTCCATTGTGGTAATAGAAAAATAATAAAATACGTCTTTGACATATTAATGGTTCCGCGCTTCAGTGATCGCCGTGACGCTAACTGCTTGAGTAGTCAAACGAACAAAACAGTTGGGTGCGTGCTTATCATTAATTAACAAATCAAATCTAGATTTATGCAATCCCAATTAACTACAATATTCATCTCTACTATTCATAAATAACCTCGCCCAGTACACCGTCTGGTCTGACTGACTTGAGCATAAGGAATAGGAATTGTTGAAAGTAATTAACTAATGGATATTCAATTCAATACATGTGGGAGAACAAGGCGAAAAAAATTTCATACATTTGTTGTTATTATTCTGAATGCCCACAAGGTCACAGAAGACAAAAGCTAGGCCCTTCCCGAATACCACACACAGATTACTAAAAAAACATGTCTCAAAATTACAATTAGCAAGATAGCAAGTTTGTTTCTCTACATTTATAAGATGAGAGCTTGGATCAGTTCATACTAGAAATCAACCAAATAAGTAATGAATGTAGAACGATTTCCCTGTTTGCGTGATTTCCATTAGTGCATTCCAGGAATGTGAGCCACAAAATTTGTCTATGGTGTGGGTCCGACTTCTCGCTCAGATATGGTTTAAAATGGAGCTTTCTGCATTTTTGTGCATTGCTTTATTAGAAATCTGTCGATCTCATAATATATAGCCTATAAAAGCCACCGATTACAATTTACTTTAAAACAGACCAAATACCTAAGATACACAAAGATAATACCTCCTTACTATATGCCGGGAAATTCTAGTGCAATTTGGAGCTTAAGGCATTTTCTGTAAAAATTTCAAAAAATCGACCGAGGATTCGAATTCAAAAATTAAACTGGCATAGTTAACTCATTTTCAATATTCAATTTTTAATACTTCCAAGAAACTGGCAAAATATTCTAGTTAATTCTCTTAAGAATAATTTCTTTGTGTATAACAAAATAAAAATAGAATTCTAAAGAAAGTGATTTAGAAAAAATAAAAATCTATAACCCAAACTTCGAGAACCTAACAAAGATGATTAATTAGTGATTATTCAATTATAAGTTAATTTATCCTCAACTCGAAGCAGCTGTTTACTAAAGGTGTTACTATACTACTGCTCTCTGTCTTCGTCATTGACGAACTCGATTCATTTTCGCAAACAAGTATAGCGAATTCCCTAGTGGTGGAGATGAGAATAAGATGAGAGTCGTGAAATAGAGATATTAGATGACAAGACTTTTGCACACCTTTTTTGTAGTACTGATTGTTGGCTCACATTACATGCATACAATATGACATAAATATAAATCAAATTAAGGTTCTTATCATAATTGTATCAACTTCAAGAGTACTAAATGCAATGAATACTTTGATTTATTCCATGGAAATATTCAGTTTTGGAATTTATGGAATTCCAGGATTTCTAATTTGTCATGAGTTGTCGAATTTCTGAGGCCAAGAGTTGAAAATACAAGACGAATTGTCGGAAGATCTAATACTTCATTATTATAAAACTAGTAGTTAGATGCATTTAGAAATCAGACAATTAGAAATATCATTATCTAGAATACGACAAACCATAAGGATGCTTTGCAATGTAATGAACTGGTTTATTTTGGTTTAGCTCAAGATTAGTCCATTAAGTCCATCCTCATACTTTTGACTCTAATCTCAAGATGAAATTGCACGTACAACGACGTCAACAACAGCTTATCTCTGCCAATGATTTCTGCAATAATAATACAAAAACATCCTTTCAAATCTCTTACCTAACTTAAACTTATGTACAGAATTTTAAATACTGAGAATAAAATTAATTGGAATTCACATGGACGCGTAGCAGTGCACGTAGCCTTCTACATGCAATCCATTGCCTGATTGTAATCATATCCACAAACACCACTGCATTTTTTATTTTAAGTTTGATTGACATGACGGCTCACATGGCATAGGGAAAATGTTGTCTGGAAACAACAAACCATTAAAGGTGACCCCGTCCTTTAGTCCTGTCCTGAAAGTCATGGTCACATACATAATAGACTA
>JAQGCB010001232.1:0-15458 GCA_034698835.1 Protaphorura tricampata | reverse complement strand
AAGAAATGATTGGATTTTTGCGATGACTTTGGGCGGCCTTACATTTTTTGGACAACTGTTCTATACGCTTGCTTTACAGGTTCCTGCTTTTGAATTTCTTGATATCGTATGAGCTATTGGTTGACATAATGTACTTCAACTGTCTGAATATTAAATTAATTATTGAAATCACAGTACGAAGAAGCCGGACCTGTTTCATTGATACGGAGTGGGGATGTAATTTTTGCATTTATTTGGCAGTTTATATTTTTGGGGACTCAGCCGGATATATTCAGGTGGGTTGAACAATGTTGACATTTACGTTATGAACTATCTGTTCATAAGCACTTCATATTGTGAATGTCTATTTTGAATTCTAGCGTCGTGGGAGCGGTGATAGTCATAAGTGGAGTTCTGATTATTGGATTTAGAAAATGGATCAATGGACTACCCGAAAAAAATGACACCAGAATACGATTTCGGTATTTACTTCTTTGATTTGATAAGCATTTATAGCAAAAGTTATAAAGTTGGAAACAAATTATTATTATGTAATTAAGAGACAAAATCAACAAAATAAAAAAATTGATGAAATAATATTGTCTGTCCGATGTAGTATACTTGGTATTCATTTTTTAAATTAGAGTTCCTCAACTCGAACTTGATTTTCATCTTCTACCGCAATTTAAAGTTGAGGGCTTGACAAGGTCAACGAGTTTCTCTACGCAAAATAACTTGTGACGATTTCTTGTCACCAAACTTGTACTCGGGACTCGGAGAAATCATGTCAAATTAAACTTGTTTATACGTAATCATTTTTAACTTGATTCCAACATGTAAAAGTCTGAACCACACCACACCGACAAACTGATCTCGTGAATTTGACGGAATTTGTTCCTGCTAAAAACGACATTTTACCTTAGACTTGTACCCGTCGTGTAGTTAAAGTTAAGGTTTGACCATGCCAAAGAAAATTATTCAAGGAGAATTAAAAGTATTTTCAGAAACAGACGAAGAAATTCCAAATGAAAAGCAATCCAAAGGATGGAAGAGATACATTGGGATTTTCTTTGCAATACTATCAAGTGTGATGTTTTCATTGTGTGCAATGGTCATTAAAACTGTCCAATCGTATCATGCCTTTAATATTTCAACATGGAGATTTCAGGGTGTCCTATTGCCCAGTATCATTATTCTAATTTACTATGGAATAACCAAGAATTCGAGTGTACTCAAGGGTATTAGTCCATTGAGCCAACCTGAAGCCAGGAAGAATCTGTTCATCCTTTTCGTAAGAAGTTTCAGATTGTTTTTGAATTGCAATGAGTTATGAGTTCAAATACACATAAGGCCTGTCCCATAATGAAAGTCCCAAAACTCAACTGGTTCTAGAAACTTTGCATGCATTTTGAACTGAGGTGATAATTTTTTTTGGAAAATAGAAGAACCGATTACCTCGATATTTAACCGCATATGTGGTCCGAAAACACACAGCCTTCCAATAGTTCTAATTTTTTGTCGAACCATTCCCATCAGAGCTTCGCCACTCACCGCGCGCAACCACTTCTTTTGTAAGTTTTGTAATTGCTCGTATGAACCATGACAGATCCCAATGTGTTTTTTTAACAATGTATTGCGCTTCGAATAAGGCCTAGGACTTTTCCATGTGTGCTTTCAGAAAATTTGTGACCTTGTTAGCTTTTCGCATCACTTTTTAACAATTTCTTAGCAATTTTGCGACAATTCTTTTCGACAATTTTTTCCACTGTGTCATTGTATTTTTACTCAATATAGTTTCAAAAATCTGAAAATGAATCGCTTTTCCTAAAGTTTAAGGTCCTTTGTCGCAAGCAGAAAAATTCTAAACATTCTTTAGAAAATGTGGAACGCTTCACGATTTTGCGTGTCATCTTTAGAAAACTCCAAAACTTTGGGACTTTCATTGTGGGACAGCCCTTATGAAAAGAATTCCTTACCAAATTAACAAAATATAAGGAGTTAAATTGAAAGTTGTTTTGTCTATTCTAGCTCAGAGGATTACTTGGAGGTGCTGGGGTGGTGACTCAAGTATATTCCCTTCAATATTTGACCCTAGCAGATTCTACAGTCATTGCATTCAGTACCCCGGTTTTCGTAACATTCCTGGCACATTTTATTCTAGGCGAGACTTTGGGCTATGTTCCGGTACTGACATCAATCTTTACTCTTGGAGGAGTCGCCGTGATCACAAGACCACCGATATTGACTGGTGTAGAAGTTAGCATCGACAATTTGGTTAGTTCGTAAAATTAAATACGTTATGTTCAGCAAGTGTACAAAAGTTTTACTGTCAAAAAAACTGTACAATTTTTTGAACACTAGATTGGAATCGGAATGGCCTTGGCTTGTATGGTAGTACAGGCTCTTATAATGATCATTTTGAGATTCCTCAGAGATGTTCATTCTGCACTGCCCAGGAGTAGCTACGGAATTTTGGCACAATACTTTGTATCACTATTGCCCTAATTTTGGATGAATTCCAAATCCCAGAGGGAAGAAAGGATTGGATTTTTGCGATGACTTTGGGTGGTCTTACTTTTTTTGGACAACTGTTCTATACGCTTGCTTTACAGGTTCCTGCTTTTGAATTTCTTGATACTAATAATGAGATACTGGTTGCAATAATTACTTCAACTGCCTAATAATTAAATTAATTATTGAAATCACAGTACGAAGAAGCCGGACCAGTTTCGTTGATAAGGACTGGGGACGTAATTTTTGCATTTATTTGGCAGTTTATATTTTTTGGGACTCAACCGGATGTATTCAGGTGGGTTGAACAGTTCACAATGTTGATTTCTCGTCCCGACATTACAATTACACAATAATACAATAATATCATGTAATAACTAATACAATTACAAATACGTAATTGTAATTGTAGTTTCGTAATTTATTACGTATGAAATTGACCCACCTGCAAACTATTCATGTCATAGGTAATCCATGTCAATTTTGAATTCTAGCGTCGTCGGAGCGGTGATAGTGATAAGTGGAGTTCTGATTATTGGATTTAGAAAATGGATTAATGGACTACCCGAAAAAAATGAAACGAGAATACGGTTTCATTGTGTACTCTTGTGATGTAATTAGTAGGATGTAATTCAATGAAATATAGGACAATTAATTGTAAAAAATGGCTTAATGGAAATTAATATTTTTCCGTAACAACGGTAGTCTCAGTCTCGTCCAAAGTGTTCTGAATTATCCAGTGCTTATTAAATTTTCAAAGTCTTCGTACGCATATAACCAAATTCAGTTGTAAGTAAAACGTAAAAGCCTGACAAGGGAACGTCTCGGTCCGACATACAGGATGGGCACATTTTCTCGAATTCTCAGGGTTGGACTTGGACTCATTCTGTTGATTTCAATCATATATCATGGGACTGGTAAATTGGACACAAAATGTGTTTGTTCGCTAATCACAAAACTGACATTTTTCAACCGCATTGAAAAACCGTTTAAATTCCACAAACTCGTGAATTTAATCAATATTTGACGAGCATGTCTTCCCACGAGACTCGTCGGCATTATTTTGATGTGTCTTGCAATATTGACACATTTTGTCAACTTAACATTTTTGACAAGAAGTATGAGTAGTACGTGCTCTAAATGACATTGTTACTCGAACATGTGTCTTGTGATTAAATCCCGAGTTACAATTACAATACCTAACATCTTAGCAGTTGCTGACGTCTGCAATCATCAAGTGATGTTGTTTTTGTGCATCACATTAAACTTGGAATTGGCAAACCCACCAAGTACATGCAATAAAAATGTTTTAATTTCTCTTTGACTTTTTCCGATGACTTGATCATTAATTCGGGGCAGTTTGTCTCAAACGTTTCCATTTTATGATAAAATCTGATGCAATCTACTTTATCACTAATAAAAGAAAACGTCAAAGTCTCAGTAGTAGTAATTTAATGTTGACAGAGTGTGGGTAACAATTTGTCGTCAAATCGCGATTTAAATTATTTTCAACGATGAAGAACAGGTGAGCCTTATTACTAAAATTGGTCGCCTACTAGTACCTTAGGTCTTGGGGGGATATTTTACTGTATTTTTGGAATTTGATATAACTTGACAAATATTTTCATCCCGTTTAGTAAACTCGAACCATGCGATCTGGTTGGTGCAAGGATCAGAAAAAGCTCCAATGTATGGGAGACCTTCGAAACCCCTATGTTCGAAATTCAAGGAATTCCAGAAGATGAGGAAAATATCACTGAATCAGAAGAAGACTTGAAAAAACCGAGAACAGGATGGATGAGATATTTCGGTATTTTTTGTGCAATCATGTCCAGTGTGATTTTATCATTGGGATCTGTCATCATCAAATCTTTATCATCCTACCATCCATTCAATGTAAGCGCGTGGAGGTTCCAAGGAGTCCTATTGCCGAATATTCTCATATTGATTTACTATTGGGTCAGAGGAAATTCAGACACTATTTTCAAAAGCATTTGGCCAATAAATCGTCCTGGTGCTAAACGGAATTGGGTGACTCTATTTGTAAGTGTATTAGGTTATTTAGGATAGTTCCCGTAAATTATGACATCCGCCAATTCTAAACCGTACTTTACCATTTCAGTGTATTCTTAAAATTTTCTGTTCTTTATCATAGTTTCGGGGACTAATCGCAGGAACTGCTATAGTGGCTCAAGTCTACTCTATCCAGTATTTGACCTTAGCCGACTCCACTGTTATTGTCTTCAGTACACCAGTTTTCGTAACTTTTTTGGCACATTTTATCTTGGGAGAGGCATTAGGGGTTGTACCAGTTGTAACATCAATTATTACACTTGGAGGTGTCGTTATCATCACCAGACCGCCAGCCCTTACTGGTGGAGAACCTCTTACGGTGGATCAACTGGTTAGCAATATAAAATGAATTTATGAGAATTAATAAGAGAATTTATCACTCACTTTAATTTTGCAGATTGGAATAGGGATGGCAATAGTGTCAATGCTCACCAGTGCGGCCATTCTAATCATTTTACGATTCTTGAAAGACGTGAACGCAACTCTAATCACAACAAGTTTTGGTAGTATCGGAACACTTTTTTGTGTAATTTTGGCCCTCAGTTCTGGTTTGTTCGAAATCCCTCAAGGGCGAGATGATTGGATCATTACAATTGCATTGGGAGCCCTTACATTTATTGGACAAGTATTTTTCACGCTAGCTTTGCAGGTAACTTTTACGCATAATTCGTACACAACTGATCTGTACGAGCAAGGAAAAAAATATTAAGAATGCTTTTTCTGGGACATTATTATAAAATGC
The DNA here is from genome assembly GCA_034698835.1 of Protaphorura tricampata. NCBI lineage: Eukaryota > Metazoa > Arthropoda > Collembola > Poduromorpha > Onychiuridae > Protaphorura > Protaphorura tricampata. The sequence continues at coordinate 10,153 of JAQGCB010001232.1, read as the reverse complement.
ATTTAAAATTGTAGTATGAAGAAGCTGGGCCAGTAGCACTGATTCGGACTGGAGATGTTATTTTTGCTTTTATTTGGCAGTTCATGTTCCTTGGTATTCAACCGGATATGTTCAGGTAAATAATATTTATTACCCACCCTAAGTCAGTCCTACCTGTTTGGTTGTTTTTAAGAATTATTGTATTTGTATTTAGTATCATCGGAGCCATAATTGTGATAACCTGTGTGCTAGTAATTGGAGTCAGAAAAATAATTGAGGGTTTGCCGGAAGAAAATAATACAAGAAGACGATTCCGATACTTACTGCTGTAGTTCACAAGAAGACATGTTTCTTTTCTATTTGTAATTTATGTGGATTAAAGGGTAATGTGCTGCTAATTCACCAGCCTCGTGTTTTTGTGTAGCTTTCTTTTCGCAAACCACTGAATTCCAGCTGATTTTAAATAGCGGAATAATAACACAAGGTTTCAGAATTTTAATTAATAGTTTTATTTTCAAGAAAATGTTCCCCAAATTAGTCCAAATTCCCAGCATCCATATCCTGTTTTGCTTTCTCCAGTGACTCCTGTTGAATTTTATCTAACTTTTCCATGTTGAATGATTTTAGTGGTAAAAGTTTTGGTTTGCAGAGGACGAATGATAAAGTGTCTTCATGGTGTAAATATCCAGCTGTTGGAAGGACTTCTCGGATGGCTCCTCCGTCAGACTTTTCTTTTGTGACAGATGCAGTTGCTGCGGATGCTAGTGAAATTGAATTTCTTTTAGTTTTTGCGGACATTTTTACAAGCAAAGATTCTTCAGTCATCTCAAGGAAACAAGTCCCGTCCCGTACTTCGTAATGTCTGTGTTTCTGTGTGGAGTTTTCGAAGTGTTTTGAAAATAACCTGGCACACATAAAAAAAAATTATTCCATAATCGGATTAACTTGGGTGAAATATAAATTCTAAAAATCACAAAATTCTACTACTAAGAAAATGTACCGTTACCGTTTCCACAAATGGAGATATATCGCCTGAAGTGCAAAAACGTGTTCGTACTCCCGATAAAAACGACAATGTCACTTCCATGTAATATTCTAATAATTTTATACATAGGAAATGGGATTGTAGAATTATGTACATTACTATATAGGAAGACAAGTATTCAACTTTCGCTGCTGTAACTGGGCAACAAAAAGAAAACAGATGAAGAGTCCATGCATGGGTACATGTGTGGATGCTAACCGAAGATATGCTTAAGAATCCGGTCCGGGTTCCGGTAAATCGATTCCGGGGAAAACCCTCGTCCTATTAATTCTGATGAAATAATTTGTAGTTACATTAATTATATTAAGTTATGAGACAGAAAATTCCTGCATTTTTTCTTCCGTGTCTACTCTAAAACTATGTCTAGGTAATTTATAAAATTGACAACACGAATTCTTTAAAAATGGTGTTTAATTTTAAAAAATCAAAAAGAAATGTACCCATATTATTTAGCCTCTTACTGCATCTAGCATACCTGTATGTTATTGACACTTTTCTAAAAACTTAAAAAGAACTCCCAAAAATAATCGTACAAGAAGTTTCCAACCTTTTGAACTATGTAATAAAATTTTATTTGCATATCGATTTATTAACCTCTACAGACTGTAATTCCTGTTGAGTACGTGGAAGTGCGTGCATTACCTAATTTTGATTAAAACTATAGTGAAATTATATTTGTCTTTATTTTATGAACCACCCTGTACTACTGGACTTTGTCATCCTGTAGTGTATGACGAGGATTTTAACGAAATCCTTCACCCTAATTTTCTTTTTTTCATTGATTTATGTACCGCCATGTAATGCAGGGAGAATATTCGCAGTTTTTTCTGTGTTCTTGACTTATGGACTACCCTGCACTGCAGGAAAAACATTCACGTCATAATTCCCACTGTCCTTCATTTATGGATCGGCCTATAATGCAGGGAGAACATTCACTGTTGTTTTTGTGTCCTAGATTTATGGACTACCCTCTGTAGTGTAGTGTAGGAAAATCGTTCACAAAATTCTCTGTGTCCTTGATTTACGGAGCACCCTGTAGTGCTGAATGTGTGGAAATCGGGGTTAGACGAGAAATCTGAGATTTTGGATGGAAGGGCGCGGGCGGGCGTTGATTTTTTTTTGGCGGACTTTGCATTCCTCCTCAGAAATTCAACGGACAAACATTTCGGGGTCTCTGACATTTGACAATCTGAATCTGAGAAAAAAAAATTGTGTCTTTCGTCTCATCGTCACCCGTGGCTGTTGTGGACAAAGTTTTGTCTTAAGGAGGAGGAAGAGGAAGGGGTGTCAACGAAGGTCAAAGGTCAAGGACTGTGCCATAAATTGAGTCACAAGAATCAGAATCAGAGCCATGGCTTACCGTGGGCGTGGAGAACCATACCGGGCCACTAGACTCGTAAGTGTCAAATTCAATCAATTAAAATTAAAATTAAGTTAAATATTTTTGTGTAATTAATTAGTATTTACGCCGTATGTGTTGTCCTCAAACCTGGCATCAGAAAAATTGGCATTTGATACAGGGAAAACGTTGAGTATACTAATTTTTCTTTCAGTCATCAGTGAAGTGGTGTTTTAATTTAACGATAAATGATATGTCGTTACCCACTTTTGAGACCCCCGTTTCAAATTTTTGTCAAAATACCAATTATTTATGATTTGAAACTCTAATATTATTGCAAACTTCGCCACCGCCGTAAAATAATATTTGTAGAACTTATATGTCAGCTTATTAATTTAGGTTAAATATGCTATTCTACTGCTTTCTAACTGAACCTCGAATATTTGTAGCTTCCGTTTTTTTCGAAAAATAAATGTAAACTAGCTGTAATATTAGCTTACATGTAAAACGACCCCCTCTCCCTGAGAGAACAAGAGATTTTCATGAAGAGAACTGGCTAAAATCTATATTACTTCTATCCTATCTATATTTAATAATACTCTGTGAATGTATTTTCCGTTCTCATTCCATGCAACTTTGTACTTTTCAGTGGCTGGAAGCTGTTGCAATTTTCCGGAAGGAAGTTCCACTTTCAAAACATCGTCGCCAGTGGAAGTCTTATGACGAATGTTTTGTTGCCCAAGATGCTATTAGCTGGTTCACAACACAACTTCAACAAAAATTTGAGCCAACTATAACTCGAAAGCAAACACTTCAATTGCTTCAAAAGTTTTACAAAGCTGGTATTTTTACTTCAGTAAGTAGCAACTCCAGCTCTTCAAGTGCCACACCAAATTCGTCCGTAGTTAAAGAGACTGACTTCAAAGATAATGGTCATTTGTACAAGTAATTATTTATGAGTTTTTTATTTAGGATTTTGAAGGGTCTTTCATTAACTAAACTTAATATTAATTATTTTGAAAATTGTATCTAGACTTGTTGGTTGGAATCCAAAAGAAAGTGCCAAACTCACTGCCAATACTTCTGTTGAGGGATCCAAAAGTAATCTTGAAAGACCAAAGTTTAATGTTTACATTCATCAACTCACTAATGAACAAATCAACAGTATTTGGGAGCAAGCCTTCGTTGATAGGTATAACCGTTAAATAGATACATAATTGTATTCCGCCTGGCTTTGTTTGGGATTAATTTATTTACAGTTGCTGAATTACTCTAATGAACTTTCTTACACAGACTGGCGAATATTATTGGCCTTGACGTTGTTCGAGCGTTTTTCAAGCCTCACATTATTAGAGGCTGTTGGATTTCACATAATTTAACTCAATTAGGAAAATATGGTGTCGTTCTTCCGTTGAGTCAAAGTGATGATTTGCCTGCTTGGCTTGTTTCTGCCATGAAGTGTTTGGCAAATTGTGAGTCAGTATTTAAATTACTTACATCTTAACTTTCGTAACATTTCTATAATTTTCAATGTATTTTTTAAAAAGGGCCAAGTCACCACACTGTTGACCCTGGAATGCCGAATTATCCTAACTTTGAGAGAGACGTATTTAAACTCGTATGTGACTACTTTTCAATGTACAAAGACGGAAATCCTCTGCTAACATTTGACCTGTACGATGCCTTCATTATGACATTCATTCGTGCGGAGCTCTTTGACTTCAATTCCCGTCTGTACTGTATGAAAACCCGTGGTCCAGCAGAAGTCGACACACAATGTTCATCAGCCAGAGCTCGTTTCTATCAACAATTTCAACTCCCGGTAACTCCTGTCAAAGCGACTGGATTTGTTAGAGAAGAACCATATCCATTCAATGCGTCGGAATCAGTTGAAAATCTTATTATGGACATTCTAACACCTGCAGCAGGACGAGCTAACGGTCGATTACTTGGAAATTCAAGGAAAAAACAGAATATAGTGCCAAAGAGGATTAACATGGACATGGGTAAATCAAATTCGACGTCTACGCTGAAAAGAGGAGAGTCAGCGGAACGAAGCTTGAAGCCCATGGAACAGAATTCTTATGACATTTCTCGTTATTTGCCAGGAGCAGTCAAGTCTCCTTTTTTCTACGAGACAGCTTTTACGAATGGAAGACCAGTCACTAGAGTCATGTCTAAAACGGAATTAAAAACAAGTTTGGGAACATTACCAAATCCAAATCCAGTTCGGCCGACTACACTTCCAAGAGTTTTGCCAGGATCATCAAGTGCACCGGACCCTGTTGAGGATAACATGTACGTTTATGAGAATCCAATGCTTGAGTTAAGTGCCTCAGATATGATAAATCATCCGAAATATCTTGGAGTTTTGAAAGCAGACATGAAATGCCTGGCTTCACCTTCTGAATTATGTTCGTCGTACTCTTTTGAAACATCTGGAACTGGAAGCGGTAATAATGGAATCAGTAAAAATCCTTCAGCTTCTGAAATTCAACCAAAGGGTGTCTTGTCATCACCGACCCGTCCGTACGCTCGTTGTTATTCTGCCACTCATTTGAGTGATCTTGGAACCGACCGGAGCCCTTATTATCCGGAACAATCTAGAGTTGGGCTGAGAGGGGCTCAAGCATTTGCCATGGCTCAATATGCCAATTCTCCAAGTAAGAGTGTTCATCGGACACTAGACTTTTACTATGGTGCAGACGCTTGTATTCCGGGTAATTACGTTTGTGTTGTCTTGTCTGCTTTCGCTTTTATTGTTCGCATTTGAATTTGCCTATTCGTTTGTGGTCTCTTGTTTATCGTACAATATTTGCTGAATGGTTATTTATTAGAATTTAGAAAGTTTAGAAGTAATAGATAATATTAAATTCAATTCAATTCTTACATGAAAATTAATTTAATATTTAATTATGTTGTAACATTGTAACATTTTATTTCCAGGTTTGATGACAACTGCAGGAAAGAGAATGGCTATTCTCTCATTCCGTCTCTTGACCTTATTGCTTCCTCCAACGAGCCGCCGACATTTGCAACTTCTGCTCCGGTGTATGGCGAAAATGGCTAAGAATGAAAAACTCAAGTTGGATTCCGATTTGTCAAAACCTACTCGAGCAATTGTGAGTCATACTACCTTCATTCTGCACTACAGTTTTTTAAAATGAAATAACCCTTTTTGTGATTGATTAATCTTATTGTGACAGATTATCAATACATTCTTCCGATGTATCATGTACTCTGCTGAAGAAACTGAATTTGACGAGCTCTTAGCATTACGTATTGTGACTTTTATGATGGACAATGATTCTGAGATTTTCTGCGTGAAGGAGGAGGAAGGGATTGCTCGTGGAGTTCAAGAACTGATTTCAGCACAGCAAATCATTAAGGTAAGAATTGATTTGATTTGTTGGTCGTTTTCAGTTGTAGTAATTAATTTTTAGATATGGATTCTCCAAAGAAAATTAGACCTTACAATCTTTGAATTATTCGAAACAGGTTCCGGTTGAAGAAGCAGAAGCTGTTTTAACAGAAAAAGTTAATGTTCCCGAGCCGCAAGAAATATTCGCGGAGAACGACAATGTTGAAAATAAAGAGAACGTGTTATATTGCAAACGTATCACAATTAATGAATACGAAGGTCAAACTCTATTGGGAGAAGGTGGTACATCCAAGTCACTTCGGAATCTTTTGGATGACATTGTCGAAAATACAAAAATGACAGAAAAGGAACGTGCAAAGCGTCTGAAACAAGTAAGCCTTTTTTCTTAACCAATATTCCAACATTCTGACATTCCAACAATATACTTGTGTATTTACTCGAACATTCTATCTTGATTCTGAATAATCTGAACTACCACTAATTTTGTAACCAATTTTTACAATATCCACGATTTTTTCCATATTTCAGTTCCAAGGAGAATATCCTCACATCTTCCATGAAAAATTCGGAGATGAAGGCGATCAGAACTCTATTCTAAGCGATGCTAGTAGTACCGGCAAAGCGAAGAAGGAAAGAAAACCATTTAAACTATTTAAGGCACTTCGCTTTTGAACAATTGAAGGTTTCTAATTTTAGTTATGCTTTTTTTTTTCAAAAAGATGAGCCGCTTTTCAGTTTCGAATGAGACCGTGTTGTATTCGTAGGATATGTAGCGTTTATAAACTGTATTGCTTACACAGATAATGTATTAATTAACACCTCCGCTAAAACCATTGAATGTTCACATCATGTATGAGTATTATGCATGCAATGCAATGTTGTGTTCTTTGTCTTATTTGCAATATTTACAAAGTTTTACCTTACTTGATTTTACAAAATCAATTCCACTTGAATTGGGTTGAAATGACAAGTAAGTGTGACAACTTGTGACAATCCTTACTTTCAATCAACATTGTTTAAGTTAATTTACAAAAAAATCCTATTATTTTGTCATTACATTTTTTTAATATGAAGAACCACAAACCAAATTCAAATTAAATTAACTATTTAATAGCAAAAATGAGTGGAGATGAATGTTATGGTTTTATTTTCACAGGAAGTCATATGTTTTTTGGTAGAACATTCCAGCGACATAAAAACTGTCTCTAAATTCTGGTACGGAAATTGACCGGTAGCCAAATGTGTTGATACTTATTTTTCAATATCACAGAATTACATATACCATTAAAGTATTTTATGCACCCTGAGTTCAATAGTGTCATGAGTTTGACTCTGGAGACACGAATAGCATGAAGACAAAACACTCAAGAGTAATTAAAATTAAATAATTACTATTGTCGTACCAATTAACGCGACCTTGTTTCCAATACAATTTTTTATAACAGTAAGAATCGATAGCTTAATGAAGTTTTCGTGCCCACGTAGTTTTGGTTGATGCCAAATGCCAGGAGAGTCTACAGGGACTTCTTCGCAACGCAACTGAAACTGAACCATCATCGACCGGATTTTTATCCAAATCCAATCTTAAATTATTCATAGTTAAATATTTATGGATTAAACCACAGTGTAATTGTGAATACGTATTTCTTATTCCTGGAAGCGTATGCATGCATACATAGGGGTCCATTATGTATTTTTAGGCAATGTGGACATTAAAATTTTTATTTTCAGTTTTGTTGTTGTTCCGGCTGCGCTGCACGGGTAAAAATTATTTGCATGAAGTTTTGAGCCAATTTAGATTCAGGGTTTTTGTTCCTTTCAAATGAAAATATTCAATAATATTGTCTAAATTTTTTTTAAACAACTACAACACAACTACGTTTTCTAAAGTTCGGTATTTGTGTACATCATCTTTATGTTTTAGGAACATGTTTCGCACTAAAATCACTGGTGTTTGAAATTGCATTTGGCATGATGGATTTTTATCAATTCAAGCGTTGCTTCGATTTATGTTAGCAGACAGAACAACATGAAATCGAACCCTTCATGGCCGGTTCCGGTACCTTTGAATAAAACCATATGAATATCATCACCTATACAATTTCTGGTATGGAATACATGTAGTGTATTAAAAATGCACCGGATTGCAAATTGCTACATGTATTTCAAGGGCAACAGTCAACTCTCAAGCGCTATTCTGGACTTGGACTTCCAAGAAATTATTACATGTCTAATTCCATTGGGTAGTGCAGAAGTGCAATGGATATTTTAACGCATATTTAATTCAACAATACGGAAGAAACTTTCTTACAAGGAAAGCACTTTTGCTGTCACACCTAATCTAACAAACAAGTCCGTAATGTGAAAATGTAATGTTTAATAGCCGGCGCGCTTGTAACTTTGGCTGTTAAAATTTTTGGAGTATTCCATTGGCATACATTCCACCTAAAGAAAAAGTGATCAGAAAATAATGTTAATTGTCCATGAAACCTTCGTACCACTGACCAAGACACTTGGAATGACTGGTGCTGAATGTTCTGTCCATAATTTTTATACATAAATTGGGTTTCTCATTAGTTTCATTTTTTATATTGGCAAACGTATGTAACTGTAACTCCTTATATACATGATTACCATCAAGAGTGTTTATAAATGTGAAACCCAGAAAAAAACCTATCATCACATTCATTTCATATTGAAAAGGAACCATGAATCGTCTGAACTCATTGTGTTCTGTGTGTTTTTATTCGGTTGGAATGGAATGTTAGTGTGTATAAGTGCCTTTTAATCACTGAACCTGTTGAAATGAAAGTCGATAATTCGAGTAGTAGTCACTCCACTCGTCAGTCGGTTTGGCCTGACGGCCTACCCGGCCCGGCCTGTCTTATGTAATACCGAAAATTGGTTCGAGGAACTCAGTACTTACTTAATCATTGACAATGTGACATGTTAAGGAGATCAATCAATAAGACTACCACGAATCGGCCGGCCTACTACTGTAGTAATACTAGTTCTACTGACTCGCATTCAATTTCAATACAAAACCACCAATGCCTTAATGGCATGGTTGCTTCCTTCCTTCCGTTCTTTTCAATTTTCCTGTTAAGACGACTACAAACCACTCGAACGATACATTTCATCAGTCAGTCCGTTCTTCGACACTCCACGGTCATGACTGTCCATAGGAGCCAATTTATTGTCCAAGAATTAGACCGGTTTTTCTTCAGGAAAAAGTAAAATAGCATGCAGGGAAAGTATCGAAAATAAAACCCTACTTTAAATTCGAGTCGGTTTCTTCGGATTTCTCAGAAATTTTCACAACTTTCTTAAGTGAAAGTCAAATATTACACAGAATATAAGAAATCGGAATTACGTTACTCTCTAAAATCTTCAAATTCGAACATTTGCAAAACTTTTCTGGAAAATAATGTAGTTAATTAATTCGTTGTAAAAATTCTTCTTCTAATGTTGCACACATAATAAGCACAGACTCTGAAAAAGTGTACATAAATGGGCTGCGAACAAAGTACAGATGCAAATAAGAATTCTAAATTAGTTGATAATAAAGTGCCTTCAAATTCTAATTCTAATGGAACGACTAAATCCAATAATAAATCGCATCAGAATGGAAAGGTGAGTTATTTTTAGTGTTTCTGACAATAAAAAAAGTATAATTGGTATTCGATGGACAGAAATTTTTCGATTGAATATAATAGCGAGGCAGCAGGGGTAACAGCTACAATTAGGCGAGGAATTCGAGTTTAATTTCGCAACCATTCACGTGCCATTCCAGACCACGACCAGGCCATCCATAGCTGTTATTGTTATTTTATTACTTTATCTATCTGTGGTGAGAATTTCGATTTCGAGTTCGACCGTTCCTATGCATTACTGGAACAGTCTACCTCAATTTTGTTTTGCATTTTCTCGGCCCATTCCGTTCCGTCTGTGAGTTCTGGGGAAAGCTCGTGCAAATATTATTTCCGGAACGTAATTTATTATTTATGCGAACATTACAAAACTGACAAGGTCGGATGATGGATTGCGTCCATTGGGTTGAATAACTGCTCGGAAAAAATTACGTGGCTATTACAGAATTACTGGAGGGTTTCCATTTAAATTTCTGTTTGGATTGTCCTTATGGTAGCCACGACGCGACGCAACGAGTATGGTCTCAGACAGTGCCAAAATTGGATTGATGTTTTTCTTACTACAAACTAGTTTTTGGTTTTGTTATGTATTTTTGGGGTTTCGCTGTTTTTTTATTGTTTTAGGAATTAGAAGCCCATGGAAAGATTTCAGACAAGATGAAATCAATTGGATTTTTTAAATTAAGACAATCAAATTAATTAATTTTGACCTTTAGTTTTCGAAAAAAAATGTACACCACTAGGTTGGGAGGGGGGGG
>JAQGCB010001231.1:0-15461 GCA_034698835.1 Protaphorura tricampata | reverse complement strand
ATATTATTGCAACGAATCCACTGGAATTTTTGTTTCTATTAATTCCCCAAGGGGTCAAATACTCGAATTTGATCACATTCCTGGTACTCCTCAGAGTCATGCATAACCCTTAATAAATGTCACCAGAAAGTATATATGCGTTTCGAGGGAAATCCGAAATTGGAACAGAAACCAGGGATACATTTACACATTGCATTAGTCTACTTTTTTCCAAGAGAGACGAATTGAATTTGGGATGAAGAATATGTATGTGATCAGAGTTATCCGAGAGGAGATAATTTAATAATATTACATTTCACTTATGCCTAGCATATACAATGTGTCACAGGATATTCTTTATTTTTCTCAATATGCCAAGTTGTAGGACCTGGCCAGATTTCCTTTAATTTTTAATGGCAAGTTCCACCACAAAGAATTTGTGAAATACGGGGCAGCATGTTGACGTTTTTTTAATTAACCGCCATAAGACGGTGTTGAAATGTGCTGGCCAAGGCACACACGCTTAAATTTGACCTGTTGCCTGTGACATCTTAATAAAATCAGCCGGCATTTCTGGTAGGGCAACCCCACGCGGGTTTCCAAAGTGGATTCCTGAGTAAAAAGTATGTATTACTACTATTGCATTGTACATGCTCCATTTATTCCATGGTTGCTATTGCTATTCCAACTCCTATTGCTAAAAGATACTGGCCACCCTTGGAGTATGACCTAGCGTCTCACCGGGACTTCTTCACTCCTAGTCACAATCCCAATGTTTGCAAGGAAAAACCTACAATTTTGTCGTCAGATATATTCCTGTCATATAAAATAAAAGCTTCAAATATTTCTTCACTCTATTCCAGTTGACATCAATCCGGGTGTCCGTTTCTGATCTATTGTTGTTCCAGATTTCTTTACTGTCAGTTGACACTTTGTCGATTTTAACTAGAATTTTTTGCAATTTGTTTGGAAACATATACAAATTTACCGCCGGTCGGTTTATCCGACCTCGAGACTTGCTGATATTGAATTTTATTTGATATTTTGTAATAATACGGATACGAAATTAGAACCATCTGCTCACACAATATTTTGCCCACATGGACGCCATGACATTGGATTGAATTGTGGATTTTACTTAAGGCCATGCCACGGCATTATTAGTTCTCTACTCTCTACCAGCATTTACTAATAATATTGCAAATTATTGTCAAGTTTGACGACTGAAGGTTACAATACATATGTGTGGAGGATTTATTTAATGGAAGTTGACACTGGCATTATGGCCAATAATTCTAGAACAAATATTCGGGGACGCAGATAGAAATTCCCAAGTAATACGTATATGGAGACAGTGACAGGACGGTTTGCGGTTTTTATTCGCAAGTGACTCAACGGAATACATACATACAAGTTACAAGTTCCATAAATTTCTATACAATTCCCACACATACAATGAGTTTTGCGGTTTTACCGTTAAATACGTAATACACCCGATCAATGCACAAAAACTAAGGGATTTTTTTACAAACAAATTTTTCCTTCGTATGTATCAAATGGTGTACGAAAATATTGCTTCATAATTATAATTAGATCGTGTGGTTGGCCATGTGGCAGTGGAGTGAATGAAGGATTGAAACTGTGCAGTTTTCTTTTGAATTAATTACAAAAAACTTGTCCTTAGAAAAACGTGAACAAACTAATGACTAATATTCGAAACAAACATTTGTGTGACGGGGTTGATTAGAACAATGTAACAAACACACGCGAATACACACAAAATACACAGGCCGTGATATCGTGTCATTTCACCTCCTCCGCCATTCTAGTATTTACACATTGACTGGATAATTTTTTTCTGTACAATGTGAGTTCGTTCGTGCTTGGTTTGTGATTAATACTAATTCCTTGTTTTTCGAGTAAAGGATTGATTTCGGCCCACGGGTCTACGCTCGTAAAATAAATAGACCTTTACACTATACAATATGTCCGAAACACAAAAGTGCAACTCCAGACCAAAACCTAAGTCGTAATTTTTCACTGTTACCATATGTTTCGTCTATAAACAATCTGCTGGTTATATCGAACTGACCTTGTCACTTCCTTCCAGACCGAATAGAGTTTACATAGTTTCCGTCGAATTCGGCGAAGACCATTTTTATCATATTTTCGTGGGAGATTCCCGGAGGATATAAAATAGAAACTTTGCAGACATTTTATTTCATGCCCATCAGTTCGAGCTCGACAAGCAATGTGCTTATACAGATAATATTTACTACTAGAGAAAATTTAATTTTCGATCAGAAATACTATAATTTATTGGGACCCAAGTAGTACGAGAAATTTCCAAGTGCTGAGTGCGTGGGAGTTCAGTGGTGCGAGTGTGACGCAATTTTGCAGTCATTCTGTGGGCACAAAGACAAGCCCTTAGGATTTGGATTAGTGTAATCGTGCGAGAACCGTATATTGTGTGTACATATTTTTATTTTGTGCATGTAAGGCAAATACGAATACGAATACAAATACTTCTCACACATCAAAAATTATTGTTAAACATTCAGAGCACGACGTTTCAGTTTCAGTGACAATGCTCACGTAGTGTTTCCGTATATTTTTAATAAAAATATGTAGAACACGTAGTCCTAGTCGTAACATGCCGTCAGCCTCAGCAGCGTGGTCACCAGGAGTATTTATTTACAACGTTGGTTCTATGTATGGTGCGACACGCAATTTAAACATTTGACATGACACGTGGATTTTGTACAACTCCTACTTTTATTCCGTAGTCCGTATTTTATCTGACAGAGCAGGAAAATACGAAAAGTGATTTATTCGTGCTATCGGCTAAAGTGAGTAAACAAATTTAGACAGGCAAGTGGACTGAGACAAATAACAGATTTTGAAATGGAGTCATCAGATACTGAAATGGATGACCAGGTTGCGCCTGAGTTCCAATTGGATTATGCACTTTTGTTTCCACTTCGAACAACTATGTTTCCGATTAAATCCTCGACCGTTTTAGAATGTGCGAACCAAGACACTCCAGTAGGTGATTTTTTCAGGGATGTCCGTTCCGCTGAACCCCCTAAAACATGCGACAATAAAAATGCGGCTGTTCGTCGAAGAATGTCTAACAGTTTACCAGACATCGACATTGCAATTAGTGAGAAGCGTTTGGGACCTGGAGGCCAAAGACCTGATAACCAGAGACCAGAATCAATGCATTCAACAACAGGACGATTCCCTGGACTTGGACCGAATGTCCCTGTGTCTTTGAGACAATCATTTAAAAATAAAGCCAGAGGATTTCTAGGACACAGTAGTAACGGGATGGAGATATCTGGAATCAGATCACTCCCAAGATTTCATAACAAAAGTGATGAGTTTCTACTTGAAGACCGAGACCGTCCAGGATTACTTGGGAGCAGTTGTTTTGGAGGGGCTGGTGGCAGTTTTGGGGATTTAATGAATGCAATGCGCTTTGGAGCTAATAGTCGGCATTCTCCCACAACTTCTGAACTCCTGGCAGCCATGGTACCCTTAGAAACTGTGGTACTTGGACATAGACCTGCATCGACCGACGGTACCACTACAAATGAAACAACGGCCACGACGACACCTAATGATGGAGGATGTATGTCCATCCCGACATTAAATATTAATGAGCCAGATGAGCAATCTGATGGAGGTTTCCAACTCCTTCTCGGTACAGGCGGCCATTCAGCTCCTGATTTATCCAGTACGTTCAGCAATCCAAATCGTCTCTTTGTAGTCACCGGTGGAATGGATTCAAATTCGGACCAGGCATCTGCTATATCTACACCTGATTCATTTTCTTGGGTGTCCTACCCACCCTCAAGGTCACAGTCATTGTCCAGGTCACAATCCTCTTCATCAGATACTGGGTCAAATAGTAGCCACTCGTCTTTTCGATTGAATGCCCCGCCCCTCGTTAATGTCTCAACTCCTTCATGTTGTGGAGTGAGTCTTGGAAAGAAATCACCGGTAGGACCAATGAGCCCTCCTTATGATTCAACATCACCCGATAATCCACCCCCAATCCCCCCAAGGAAACAAAAAAGTAAAAGTCCAAGTGCAACTAGCTTCTCATTGGATTTTGATCAAGGGATGAGTCACGCCCACTTGTCCTCATCTGTAGAACCAAAAAGGAAGAATGGCGTTGCGAATTTTGTAGAGATGGGTGGTAATTCTACAGCAAGTTCACCAGAACCGGGATCATGTCAACCATCACCTGGAAGAAGGGATGGGTTCATCATGCCAACGGTAGAGAGAGCTAAAAGGCTCAGCCGACTTATCCAACAACGCCAAGATACACATCTTCAACATCAATACACGTGTGTTTCGGTGAGCCCATATGTCTAACTTAATGAATTAACTCACAAATAACAAAAAATGGCTCCACACAAATAAATGTCGTTTGTGGGACATTTTTTTAAGGGGTTGACTACAAATTATGAGCGCTGCTTTTGGGCCACAATGTACTACAAACGGCACGTCTCACAGAAATGACTGTAGTCTTTAGCTAAGCCTCTACATTGATGTTTAGCCGTTTTTGGTGAAGAACGAATTAGGTCGAATAATCTTGACTGGTCCAGTCAAGTTGAACTCTTCTGTGCACTATAGACGTATTTAGCGCTCTCTATAGACCCAGCATGGGCACGGCACATCAGGCAATCACTAGTGAAGCATGAAGTAGAAGTTTCCCGGGTTGTCAAATAATTGACGGACGGTTTCCTGGTCTCGGTTTCTACATTCCAATTCGAGAAGTCTAACTATTGAGTCTAAGACTTCAACCGCACTCATTTGGAGTTGACATGGGTCTGTTCGTTTAATTAAGTACTTAACCGTGCGGTGGAGATGGTTTCCATACTTTAAAGGTTAAACGGTGAAAGGGATTAATTCCCTCTTTCTTTTTGGGGAAAAATTCACTTCAAACTTTTTGAAATTTTGAAGGCTCGATCAAAAACGGATGTCTGTATTTAACGGCATGGGCATAGCTGGGCCCCAGTTCTATTCTGTCTTCTCACATGCAAGGCCATAATGTATAACTGCTGAATTTTTAATTCGGCACTATCTTCACATTTGAAGAAATATCACTCAATCACATTTAATGTCTTTACACAATTTCAGATCTGTAATAGAAGTCTAGATTCTAGATTGTCATAATGCAGTTGCTGCTGTACTATGTGGTTCCTTCTCATAAATATTTCATATGATGATTTGAGCATATGTAGTACAGTAAGTACTATGAAATATCGAAATACATTCCATTCCATGTCATGCCAAGTAGTCAAGTCGAGTCAAGAACATCTTAGATTTTAAAAACACGCCATTTGTAGTCACATTTCATATTCGAGCACGTACTTTAATTTAGGTACGTAGTTTGTAGTTACATTACATTTTCTTTTTGCTCTCATCATCGCATCTCCTACCAAAAACCGAAAACCCAAGTCATATCCATAACATAACATCATAGGAAAACTAACTTTCTCGTCTACAGCCTATCCTAGATTCAAAAATACAGTTTCTACAAATTTGTCCATTTTCTCTCCTAGGGTGTTTCAAATCTAATTTCTTCACGCTCGCGCTCCCGGTCCTTTTGACATTCTTTGTTCATTGCCTGAAGCGACAAAAAGATCAAAGCTTCCAACATGCACGCTACGTACTCCATATACTACACAACACTTTCAAAGTCAAACGTGTGCACGAGAAATATGAATTAGTAAACCGTTTAATCACGTTAATTATAAATCCAAACTTTCCATTCATGTGATTTATGTTCTCATTTAAGTTCCTTAGCCTTTCAGGACACACACACTTGGGACAGCACTCGGATGTAAAGTTCGAAAATGTTTTAAAAATTTTGATAGAGCGATTATTCAATTGAAATGACACGTTATTCTGTAATATTGTTATTTTATAGTGAGATTTTATAACCCGCGCGCGCAACGTTTGCATAAAAATACTTTATAACGCAAGGTGTTTCAAAACTATGGTTTGAACTTTCAACTCCAATATACATTTAAGAGAATTCGCGTGGGAATACACAGGTCTTTGAAGGACCTTCGCCACAACCATTTGTCTGCATAGAATACATATATCCCAATTTGAAAAATAAATTCCAGAAGAAATTTTTATATGCGAGTGTATCCTAGCAAGACACTTTTTTTTCTGAAGCTCCCTATTCACAGCTCCATCCGACCTTCGACATTACATATGATTACTTTACATGACATTGTATCTCTCTAGAACATGTATGTCGTCCTGGACCCAGGATCAGCTGAGATCACACACTTCGTTTTACTTTACTTTCTTACTTCACTTCCCTCCTACAAAAAGCCACAAACTCCTGTGCCATCCCAGAGCCAGCCAAAGATCACTTTGCAGGCATTTTATCCGGGTTTCGAATTTTTCTTGAGGATATTGCTTTGCTATCATCTTTGCCTGGTCTCTTCTCTTGGAGTCTTTCTTGTGTGGTGTGGTTGACATGTCAACTTCACCCGAGGTCTCCTCTACACTCCACGCACATCCTGATTCTTGATTCTATTATAGAGCAAACTTCTAGGCAAGAAAAAAAAGATCCTCTTTTGTGTCATGTTATGGAGAAACTTTTTTAACAAGGGTCGATTTTTAAATGTACTACACGATTCTGATAAGAAATTCAAGGATTCTGTTTTTTTCAGGAACGGCTAGTGAATAATTATTTACATTGCTGAGATTTCATTCACGAGTATCTGACCTCTTGAAGCCCACAGCTTTCCGGAATACGAAAAGTCGTATACAAAGAAACAAACACAATATTACACCAGAAAAAGATTCCTCGTAAGACATGAACATGGAAATCTCCATTTTTTGCCTTATCCTGCATAATACATCCCACTTTACACTTCTTGTATGGGGAGTACTTACACTCATTTTATGGGACTCATCATGTATGGGTTGGGTTCTTTTTTTTTCATACAGAACTTTCTTTCCTCCTTCTTTTCATTCTAGTAAATAAATAAAGATTTCATTTGTAGCTCAAGTGTCTGTGATCGTAAAACGCCTAAGTATACAGGAAGTAGAATAGAGAAAGGTGGTTCAGAGTACGAGTAGAGTTTTGACACAGTTCGTCTTAAAAAAATACAATGTGTATTGAATAAGGGCTATTTATTTTTAGCGACATTATTTGGTATGTATTTTATTTGGCTTAGGGAAGGTATCCCTACTGTAAGACATTCGTTACCTAACATGATATCAGTACAGCCGCGAGGTGATAGATGGCGAAACGGCGAAACGATAGGCTACTTGAAAACTGTAGAGAATTTGGTGTCACCGAAAGTGTTCAAGTTTTTAGTGAGTCGAAATTTTTATACGAAGACAAAGAATGCCAAGCGGCGGTCGTGAACCTCTCTTGTGCGTTTAGAACTTGATTAAAACTATAAACGCAGAATTTCCCTGTGGATCATTACATGGATATTATCCCATTGAGACTGTTGTGGGTAGAATGTACACTCACACTAACGCCAAAAATGCGTCTTCCTCTTGAAGTTATATATGTATAAGTTCTTATTTTCAACAAGAATTTGGGGTTGGTGTACGACAATGTTAGGAGTGGGAAAAGAAAATGAAACTATGTGGAGATGTTGGTAATAAAACTAAAACTAAAAATGAGAGCTCACCAACTGGATATTTTCCGAATGAATGAATAAGAAAATAAGAAAAGAGAAAAAGAATTTGAGAATAATATGCCTTGGTCTGGCGTATAGGCAAAGAGTTACAAGTCTTACTTTCCCTTAGCCGAAAAAAGTGGCAAAGAATTTATATGGAAATAGAGTCAGTGGTGTTGCCGCCACGATAACTTTGTACATTTTGTACAATACACATCTTGGACACAAAAAAAACTTGAATTTCTGAGAACGCCGTTAACATATCTATATATTTATATATGGGATTGAACTTGTCTTTTAAAAAGAGAAGAATGGGTGAAAGTTTTTCCGAGTGCTTTCATGAGGAGTGATAATACTCTTTCTGTGTGAAAAAAAAGAAGCAAAGGTTCTTGGGCTCATTAGTTAGTAGTTGCATTGTGCATAGTCCTTGGATTTGGATTTTCTAGTTGGGGTGAAATCCAGGACACTTTTACTCTTTTTTCCCCTTTGGAAACAAAAAGTGGAAGGGCGGGGCTGGATGTAATCTTTTTTTTCTTTTGGTGTAGCTTGGAAATAATCCATCATTTCTTGTGATGACATTTTCGGGAGTTTCTAAGTTCTGACTATTACGCAGTGCATGTGCTGAGTATTATTCCATAAAATTTCGGTTAATCTTCTGTGCGAGTAATAATAAGAACCATGAATTACGAATGTAGATTATTACATATGGAAATTTTATAGCGTCATTCCCATGACGTCATAACTGACGCCATCGCTTTTTCCACCTACAATTCCACATATAAAGCACTTACGACACTCAGCACTGGCTACTCAATTTTAAACATTTAGAACAAATCTTGGCATCGAGAATTACGAAATGCCCGACCAAATTCCACCCCAACAGTAATAAAAAAATGACCCATGAGCTATAAATTCTGCATCGCCTTGGAAAAATATGTTATATGTGAGGATCAAGTCTCATAATTCAAAGGTCGTACTTAGCGCTTGAGTGAATGCATTCAGGAAATGGTGGCAGGAAAACAGTAAAAGTGAAGGAAGACAGGCTTAGTTTGCCACAAAAGCTCGGAACAAATACTAAAATATGAGCAAAACTTTGACAACTTATTTCTTAGATTCATTTTAAATAAATTTAGTGGCCGTAATACAAGAGGATCAATATTGGTGCCGTCAACATTTAGGGATTTGCAAAAGTTATAGAGAAACTAAAGTCCATTCTACCAAATTATAGTCCTCTCTATACTGGCCAGCAGTACCGGTACAGTAGTCTAAGCTGGATGGCTTCCAAAAAAGTCGCTTTTTGAAAAAGCACACCCTTTTATGCCGAGCACAAATACAGTTATATCCTGCAGTTGACTTATTAGAAGGTCAACTATCTGACACGGCACTGACTTCCCTCATACCTAAGTGGAATTTACTTTTTGTTACCATTCTAAGATAATGGATACACTGTGACCTCCATTTCGATAGAGATCCTAACGGCTCGGTGCAAACCGTAAACCGAACCTAACCAAACTAAAAATTCCGGTTCGGTACGGTCTACTGTCCTAACCGAACTTCACATTTTGTCTCTAGCATGGACGTAAGAGACCATTCGCGGTATTCTTCCATTACACGCCCTAGCCCCTTGAATTATCCATAATCAAATTAAACGGAGGATCTTATTATAATAATAACCCTTGCCGGCTGTTTCAGCGTAAGTCCGCTGCAGGAGACAGACCGTCACTCCATTCTGTAATGGGGTCATTAAGAAGAAGAAGAAGGAGACGAAGAAGCTTAGCTCAGAATTTCCTATATGTAAGACAAGTAGAACCGAAGGCTCTCCGAAAAAAAACTCATTACTTTCCCACCATGCTCTTGAGAAAATGAGTAGCGGTTGGTTTCAGGATCAGGAGTAGTCAGTCTGCCACTTATAATTAAAACAGGTTCTAGTTCTGAGCCTTATATTGAGATTGTTCTAAAAAAATCCTCCCATTAATTGAGAATTTTATAAGGACGAATGAGTATTTCTATTATTAGTAAAATGGAACTTGCTGTGACACTTTCCATTTCGGGTTCAGAGAAAGTCTTCTAAGGAGGGCTGGAGTGTCAAGCGTTTTATTTTCCTAATTTTCGAAAAAATGCGGAACAGAATTCGTGTGTCAGTGCTGAATTAATCCGACATTTTGCGTAGGTATGTGCCCGCCGACACTAGGCGACAAAAAAATTGGATTAAGCTTTTACTAAACACTTGAACTTGCATCATTACACAAAGTTTATAGAAAAATTATTTCTTTGAGAAAATGAGATGCAGAGAGAATTTATTTATAAATGAACAAAGACAAAGTTTTAAATGCCGTGCCTGCACAGTAATTCTAGAACGCAAAAGTGACAGATGCATCAAAATGAAACATAATTAGTCTAGGATTAGACAGTCGTACATCGCACTAAGCATTAGGGTGTACTTAAGAGTTGCTACCCAAATAATTATCAGCTGAGTTCGAGCTACACCAAAAATTTTGCAACACCCTTATAATTTTTTCGGCTGCACTCTTTTTAAGAAGAGTGAGCTTTAGGACGAGATCACTCGAGCGACGTTTTTAATATACTTATTTTAGTAGTTGTAAAGGGTTGGATTATTTCCACATTAAGCTTTTTCTCAAGAAAACTATTATAGTTTCTGAAAAATTTAGAGTACATGGTATTCCAAAATCAACTCCTCAGATTATTTGCATTCATTGACTTCCGGTTGCTCGTGTACACTACTATGTAGTGAATGGGTATCGAGTATGAATCTCCTTGCACATAAGAATAGAAAAATATAAACTGGTACGTACAGAGAGAATTAAATGAAAAGCAGTTATTCATGAGCGCCAGTACTGGTGCATGCACAGAATAGATGTAGCTGCATGAATAGGGCAGCGCAACGGTCTATTGCATATGCATATGCCTAGCCTTGGAGAAAGTCTAGGGAAAAGTCTCATCTGACGCCGGTTCAGAGTCCATAGACTCATTAGGAATTCATGGGAATGTGGGTTGGTGAATGATGGGGGAAGGTTTTATTAAATATTGTGGAATTTTTGGAATTTTAATAATCCGAGTCATCTGCACATTTTAATTTGAAAGAGCTAAAAACGCAAAAACTTTCTCGCTCTTCCTCGAACTTGAATTGCTCAAACGCAATTCAAAATAGAATGGCTTTGTATGTTGCGCGGAGCACTAGTTTTCTTCAAGGAGGTTAAACGGACCAAAATTAAATACGAAATGGTAAATTAAGGCTTCTATCATATCTTAAATTGACCAATAAGATATTATCTGAAGAGTGCGGATGAGTTAATCAGATATCTGAATCCGGTATAAAAATCACTTTCACCGGTTGATCAAACCTGATCTGAGAGGTTTCGACAGATAATCTCACGCATATCTACGCTAATCTTAGAAATATATATCTGAACTGATCGGAGTCTCAATTAAGAGGGTGTTTGAAATTTTAATCTAACAAATTGTCTTTTTTTATTTTCAGGTAAGTACAAATTTTCTCTACCTAGTAGTCGTTAGTGTCGCGCCGCGCAACTTCTGGTTTCTGACTTGACTTCGCTTTCTTCGCCATCGCAAGGGGTATTTGCCATCGATGTCCATCTGAATGATCACTACAAGGTAAGATCAACAATTTTTGTTTTACCAGTTCTGTCGTATAATGTTAGATGATAAGAGTTACGTTAGAATCAGAGATGCTCCTATGAGAATAAGTTTCCACTATTTAAGCCAGATGGCGCTAAGAAACTAGTACAAGAGAATCTGGCAATAACTCACAGCTGGGTAGTTGTAAGTTCGCAGGAGGCGTGTAACGTAGTCGAATCATCATGAAAAATTCAAACATGAGTTTCCTTGGATTTTTTTCGAACTGGAACGTAGGAATACGATACCATGAACCGTGTACGTAAAGAAAATTCTTGAGCTCAGCATGACGGACTCAATTCGTCAAGGATCCGAATACACATTAGACTTACAAGGAAATTTTTTTTTACGTAAAAATTAGTGTTCTGTGGAAACTTAAGAATTAGTGTCTTTGTCACGAGTAAAAAGAAATACGATGATTTGACCTCCTGATATTTTGTCCCTGATTTCCTCATATTTTTACTACCTTTTTCACGAAAAGTGGTCTCCTTGTCGTTTCTGTGTCGAAAGTCAAAATTTGAACCAGCCAAAGCCAGTTATCTTCATCACCAGCCTCAGTTGTTCCGTGCAGTCATGCATTACAGACCTACATAAAAGTAAAAAAAAAAGAACTCAAAAGGAATTCGAATCCACATATCAATTTCAGGTCCAATTAGAGAGAGAAAGCCGAATGTTGAAGTTGAAGTGGTCACTTGAGTACATGTACATTCATAATTAAACGTTTGTTCGTATGCATGTATGCATTTTTTTCTTTTTTGGAATCGAAATGAGAACTGAAGGACCAAAATGGGTTATTTGTCCAAAAGTGTACGTAACATGTATGTGGGCTTTACATGCGTGAGAATTCATGTCATTTTACGTCTGGAATAATTGCTCACTTCCCTCCCCGAATCCAATCTAGAAAGTTTTCTCCATAAATTATTTAGAGTAGTTTCCCGCCGTAGTTACCGCCGTTGACGTATGTACATACACTCCAGGGAAAACGTACTTGTACTTGTGAGATATAATATATGTACTGCTAGCCACTTACTGCTACGCTTTCTCTTACATAAAAATATGGGCTGTTCGGTACATATGGTTGGTCGGATTGGAGTTGAAAAGTTGAAAATGAGAATCTAAGTAAAATTAAACGAGTGTGTTTGTGTTATCGCGTGTTCTACGGCTAAACTACATATTTTTTGGGGGGAGTGGAGAAAATAGCTCGACGAAATACGACTACGACTACGACTACTTTACATTAATAACTCATATTTCATAGCTCACTAAAAGCTAAGGCAGAGTGTATGAATACAGTGGGGGAAAGGGTGCGGTTCTGAGTTCTGAGAGCAGAGCTAAAAGGAAATTGGATTAAAGAAAGCATGCCATCTGAGTCAAAATTTTAAATCTTGCTGTTAGTCCCAAAATTCTGAGAAAATTTAAAAAATCGGCAAAGCATTGAACCCAAGAGTATTATGCTGGGGTAGGGTCTGCTTGTTAAACAGACATGTGAATTCTACATCGCAAATCTTAGTACATTAAACACTACACACCTACACAAATGCATATTTCAATCTCTTGAGCACTACTTCATTCTCAATTCCACAACCGCACCCAGAAACCACACCACAGCACAGTTCCATTTCTAACTCAAGTTAATTTGATATTGCTCAAATACTGTACTACAGAAATATATGCATGTACTCTGAATTAATTATTCTAAACCACAGTGTAAAGCATTGGAGAGAATATATATATGGGTTGTACCGAAATGTCTTGCCAAGCTTTGTATAACACAGAGACATTCCATTTTGAGCCACCCTACTAAAACCATGCATTATATTATGCTTATGGAGGCCCAGGGATTTGATACAAGTTTGTGAAAATGGTTGGAGAAATGTGAATATGGAAACTAATAAATGAGTGTATTTTGGAGTTGACTTTTCATGGTCTTTGGCTTTGCCTTCTACTTCTTCCTTTCGCCCACTTTCTCCCGTGTGAATTGTTGCTTTAAAACTCACAGCTGGAGCTGTGCTGGATAAGCAAACCAAGTGTTTCGGATTCAAATTTACTCTATGCATATGCTTATATACTTTTACACACATTGTGTGTATGTATAATATATTACACTTTATGACATTCCTAGATTACACAATGGTGGAATAGTTAAGGAGGAGAAAACTGAACACTGTGTAAATCTAATACATTACATACTTACTTTGTGAATGAATGAATGTGAGTACTCATGAACTGGAATTACCCTACTTTTTTTTATCTCTCAGGGCCAAATGCCTTTGAAATTAACCTAAATTGAATAGTATGCTTCGAATCTTTCCAAGAATTTATTTGCGCTTTTGATTTCCCTGTGGTCATGTTTGGCCACATAATTAGATACGCATATACTTGGCAAAAAGTGCATCTGGAGAATTCTTGATTGATAAAATGAGTGTTGCAATTTGTTTATTTTTTTTCATCGTGTCCGTTAGAACTGCATTAACTTATAAATGTAGGTGAGTTGGTACCATTTTTCATTGCCTTAAACTCCAGACACCGATTAGGCCTGACTTTCTGTAGAATTAGATTGCTTAAGTTTCACCAAGCAAGAAAGACATGCTCAGAATTACATCGTGTAATTATGTACTCATTTTTTTTAACATTGCTAAGAAGTGGATCAAGAATTTCACGTTTTTATATTGACATT
Organism: Protaphorura tricampata; assembly: GCA_034698835.1. Lineage (NCBI taxonomy): Eukaryota > Metazoa > Arthropoda > Collembola > Poduromorpha > Onychiuridae > Protaphorura > Protaphorura tricampata. The sequence goes on along the minus strand of JAQGCB010001231.1, from coordinate 1,481 downwards.
ATATCGATCGGTAAATAGTTTAGAAATTGGTACGCACATTCATGCCCAGTTTTTTCTCCAAAGAAATAACCTTAAGTGTTTGGGATAATGGAATGGTGATCGGCATAATGCTTCGAAAATAAATCACTTCCTTTTATGTGTATGGAAAACCAGTGCGACATTTACGGGAGGAGGATCACTATAACTATAAGCATAAAGCTCTTTTTTTGAAGGAATTTTCTTAACCAGGTCAGTCAGGTCGAGTGTGACTGCCTATTTTGCTTTTACTTTTGCTTCTTCAAATACTCAATCTCTTCGTTCGTGGTAGAAGTTGAATGTACAGTACGTAACAATACAATGGACTGCTCTCCAAGGACGACTTACTTATTCTGTTCAAGTTGTCGATGGCGTTGGTGTTGCCATATATACTGAAAATCAAGCAGGTTTGGCTTGACTAGGTTCTTCGTTGCCAGCAAGGGATATTTTTTGACTGTAAAATACTAAGTTTCCATAATCTCGGTCTAACAAAGTTTGAACACAAAATGGTGTGTCAAAAATAGAATTAATTCGGACCAGGGTTATCTCTCCGATGTCACACAAATTCTAGTGCCAATTATTTTGTTTAGGACTAGAAATAGCAATCCGACCTTCATTTCTGTATCAAGAGCTGCACAAATTAATTAATCCTGATAGTTCGAGGTCAGACTAAATTCGTATGTCAAAGGAACGCTGTCCCGTCCCTTGTAGGGCAGCACAACTACCCGGCACCGGGTAGTCGTTCAGTTGTGCTTTGTGCTATGTAGTAGTGCGGTGTAATGTAATGCAGTATAATATAATGTAAATGTATTACACCCGCGGCAGGCATGCGGTTCTTTTCCCTAGGAAAAATATGACGATGATAAATGATGTGAGAACTCCAACGCGTCTCACGAGATAAACTCTGATTGATTCAATTCAAGCGGGAGAAACGTTCCTTGGTCGACTCCCGACCACCAACGCCTTCACTTTCTCCCGAGATCATAATATTATGTATGCTGAAATTTAGGGCATCAGCTTTACCCAATGCATTTTCCTATTCCGGAAATGGGCAGCTAAGCTTTCTCATGCATGCATGCACGGCACGAGCACAAGCACAAGCATATGCTTTGCCCCAAATTGGTAGCTATTCAAAATTCTCAGAAACCGTAAAATTTAGGTGATGACATCTATTGAGTGTTAAGAGGTCTGTCATTTTCTTTCTTGAGGAAGCAGCATTACGCCAATGCTCTAGATATCTTCGAGGGCAAAGATATTTTCAATAGGGTTCACTAAAGTTCACCAAAATCTTGATTGCTTTTGCTGAAATCAAATTTGCACAGAGTGTAAGATTATCAACGAGCTTACCAAGGATGAGTGGGCATGGGAATAACGGAAAGAACAGTCAGTGCTGCCAAATGTGGCCAAATACTAGAAGTCTTTGAACTACGGAAAGCCAAAAAAATACTCAATGTTCCTGTATAACG
>JAQGCB010001230.1:0-15463 GCA_034698835.1 Protaphorura tricampata | reverse complement strand
AGTTTTTCAATTACAAATTACAAATTACATGGCCGAAATTTCAAATTACAATTACAAATTACATTCTCAGAAATTTCCAATTACAATTACAATTACATAGGTTTTTGGATGTAATTAAACACAATTACAATTACGTAATTGTAATTTCGTAATTAATTACAAATCACACATGTAATTGACCCATCTCTGGAGAGGAGTTCGAGAAGAAAGTGTGCTTTGACTGTTCACAATCGACAATTCACACGGGGGAGAAACCTCAGAAGTGTCATGAGTGAGAAATTTTCTCAAGAACAGACGGCTTATTGGATCTCAATAAAACTCAAACTGGCGAGAAACAGTTCAAGTATTCTGTGGAGTGTCTTTAGTCTGTCTGAAGTATATTTTCAGATTACATGTACTTTATGAGTCTAAGGGCCATGCATGTAGTTGAGATCCGTACTAGTTGACATAAACTGTGCTTATTTGTACAATTATCTTACACATTTTGTTTACACAATTTATTTACACCTAAAAATAGGTGAGGGATTATACTTTCTTGTAGAAAATGTGAATGTTAGTTGTGGACGGACGGGCCGTGGGCATTGGTCGGAACAATTTGTGTGCCACGGCACGGACGAAGGCTTGTCTTATTTTTCCAGGACATTGTCATGAGGGTCTTCACTGTTGTGGAATTAAATGGATTACAAAATAAAGCACCCTATTACTAATCACATTTTTTGTAGTCTGATTTTATTCCAACATGTTTTTCTGAAACTCAAGTTTTATAATTAATGTGATAATCATTGAGCAATTATGAGGACCAGCCTGCATGACAAGAAACATATATGTACTCCATATAATATGGAGTTCTTGTATATACTTGTATGAAAAGTAAAGTATGAAACTATATGTAGAAAATTTAAATCGTGCTGTTCTCAGGCTAAATGAAAAATTAGGATTAGGATTACATACAAAAATCAATGCTTTTATCAAGATTTCCTAAGAAATACTGGGAAAATAATCTGTCCAGAAGTCAGTTCTTTCTGAGCCTAATAACTAACGACATGCATTTATACTTGTTTGCATGATGTATGTTGACTGCAGATTTGCACTCGTTTACTTTTCATTCTCACCATTTTTGCTAACTTCAAGGAACGTATATAGAGTAAAAAAGGGATTTGTGATTCAATTGGATTTCCTCTTGAAAGTGTTATACACTTGACTACTTCAGTTTTTACTCACTAAATATACAGTTTTGAATAAGAACTAAATTGAACTCAATATATTTCAGAAATTTAAGTACACCCAGGTCATCATGGTTTCATCGTATTTACTCCTCATGGCACTCATACCAGAAAATGACTTTTACAATAAACCAGTCGTCGTTTCACGAAGAGGGAAGAGAGACACACTCCTAGCAGCTTATTATTGTAAAGACGGTTCCGTGGCTACTTCCAAGGCAGGTGGATATCACAAACGCTACTGTTGGCATATTGCGGGCTGTTCCGAACACAGTACGATTGGTGTTACACTACAAGAGCATCTTACAGTAAAAGTTATCAGTATGTCAAATGCACCTGAAATTCGGACTAGTAGTAGAACAAAGCGGATTGGCTTTGTGCCAGTCCTTGCAATATTTAAAAAAAACAAGTCTTTGAACCATGTTATTGACTAGGACAGAATAAATGTTTCCAAGTTTGTAAATATTAACAATGGAGAATTAAAAGCTAAATAGAAATATGAAATCGACAAAACAAATATGAAGACCTAAAAATGAATCAGATTGTCTTTGACTAATTTGAGTTTATTTATTGTGTGCTGTTTTTTTTGGTTTCGCTTTGTAATTTGTATTTCCTTGAGACTTTAATATTGGCTAAGCCGTAAATAGATAAAACTCAATAATACACTAAACGGAGGTCCAATGTGTAGGGCAGAGTTCAAGAATTTTCTTAAATACTAAACTACCTGCATGTTTCTTAGTTATTTGAACCAATATATGTGGAGAAACATATTGCCAAAGGGCAAAATCGCCACATTAAAATATAATTGAACACCGTTAATTGAGATTCATAATTAAGGAATGGATGATGTCATCTCATTTGTTATAGTAAGGAGTCGTAAGTGTAAGACCAGTTGAAAGACAAATGCATTGCTTGCATTTGTGCATGTAACATGTAATTTGAGTTGTGTGTGTGTTTGAGTGAGACGAAAATGAACAGAGTCGGCGAAATTAAGGGTAGAACATTGTCACTTTTATGGTGGTAGATTTATGACTTGGGACTGGAGTCCCAAGTCTTGAGACCTTTTTGACCCGTCAAACACAGGGAGCTGTGGGTGACAATGTGAGTGTACATGTAATGTAAATGTAATGGAATGTAGATTTAGATGTACTGGTGTGAAACAAAGGAGGTTTGGTTTAAGATAAGATTTCTAGGTGGAAACTGAGTTAGTTAGCACTTGGGTGTGAACTGGAAAACAATTTGTAAACGAATACAGACGATCACTGGCCAAATAAAAAGGGTGAATGATTTGAAATGAGACAATTATCTGAGTAGTGGTTGAATTGATTTTGGGGAAAAAGAAGCCCGTTGACAATTCAAATTAAACATTACCAGCAGATTACGACCAAAGGCATTTCTCATGCTTCATCCGTATAATTGAGCAATAGGACTCCTACCAGTAAATGGTTTTGAAAATGGCTCATTTGTACAGATTTGCACCTCCATGCTCTTACATGCAGTTTTCAAAGTTAGAGTTGATTTTTTTCAAAAGAGCTCCACATTTTTCAATTCGTTGATGTTTGATGAAAATGACCACCTCAGAGGTCATCAAGTCGGCTCAAAACTTTACAAAATAAAATGCCAATCTTATAGTTTGTAAGAGGGACTATACTTTAGACTTTTCGGGAGTACAGGGTATTGTGCTGCTTGCTCCAAAGTCATGCCTGCATTATAAATATCATGAGAGCCAGGAATAATGTGTACCATTTAGCGTGTTTTGCCTGTCAGTAATGCAGTCATAGGTGAGAACTTTTGTGACAATTCTTTAAATCAGTTTACATTCTCTCCGTCTCACTAACTCAGTGACTGTCTGACTGATTGAGGAGGAAGTACCCAACCAGGGAATCAATTACTCACCCGTGTCGTGTTAGCGGTAGACAGATTAAAATAGATGTTAAGACAAGGCCAAGGAGCTTTTAATTGAGGAAATGGGAGGAAAAGATTACCCCAATAATCACAAATCAAATTAAACCATATTAAATCAAATTAGACAAAAACAAGACAAAAAGTTCCATAAAAACCAGAATAGATGACTGTGGACTTTAAATCTATGATCGTGTTCAGATATTATTTTTACCAAATACACATATTTTTATTCAATGCAGTAAATGAGTAGGACATGGAAATTATAATGCCGTGTCTGAAAACAGATAAATCAGATATCTAAAAGTTATGTTATATTTTACATACGGATACTCAAAATCAATTTGTATTTTCTGTGTTCATGCGGTTAAAATAAATATATTTTTACTCAATTGAGTACATGGAATTCGATCAAAATTGATAAATTCAATCACTGGAATATGCCATATTAAAATCACGGACAACTTGAAGGCGAGACGACCAGCGTCATAATTTCACGTATTTTAATTTTGAATAATAAATTCATATTTTTGGTTTTTCACGCTTCTGTAGTTGATCCAGTTTGACTAATGATGATCAAAATGATCCCAGAATATTAACCCCCCCATCCAGGACATTTGCCACCCCTCCTAGATAATTAGCTCCATATGCACGTGGTCTATACCTGTTTTGGGCTCCTATTCGTCGAATCATCCTCATGACATCTTCAACTTCAGCTCGGACTGTTGCTTCAGCTTGGTTGATCATGGACAAAACAATTTCACTTTGTTGTAAAAGTTGACTTGCAGTAAAGCGTGTCGATGGTTCGAATTGGATGCATCCTTTTATAAGTCTCGCAAGTGACCTACTCACTTCAATATTCCCGCCAAAATCATTCTTCAAGCAAAAAATTTCACTTTGAATTCTATCGACTGCACTCTGCATGAGTGGTATTTGCACTGCTGGTGTCTGTTCATCCAATTTCATGATGGCGTATAGTGGTTCATTTTGTAGCATAATATGCAAAATGCACCCTAGAGACCAAATATCGGCGGCGGTCCCAATTTCTGTACTCAAAACGACCTCTGGGCTAATTAACCCGGGTGTCCCGCCAATTATTTGCTTTTGTTTCGGTTGTTTGGGAGAATCTTCGCTTGAGTCATCTTCGTATACGCTTACTTTGTCCTCCTCCTCCGAGTCAATTATATAGGAATTTCCAAAATCAATCAGCTTGAGATATTGACGATTTTGAACCCATATAAAATTCGCAGGTTTGATATCCAAATGTGCAATCCGAAAGTCATGGACACATTTCACGGCTTGAATCATTTTAATCCAAATTTCCAAAAAATTCTGTATTCCACATTGTGTTTTTGAAAAATAAGTTTGAAGATCTTGTCCTCCAAGTTCTAACAAAATTAATCCATACGATTCTGATTCATTGACTACCGATCCAATCATTTGGATCACAAATTTCTCACATTCTACTCTTTTGAGGCGTTGTAGGATTTGAACTTCACGGTTAAAACTATCTCGAATACATTTTTTATGTATGTTTTGAACGAGTTGTTGAAATTGAATTTGTGCTTGAAGTTTGAGTTCACGTGCTATTCTCGTATTTGTAGAAACTTCAAGAAGTTGTGCCATTAGTGACTGCAACGCCATTTTTGGGTCGTCTAAGTTTTCATTGGCATTTGATTCTTTATTATCCTCATTATAAATTTTCTGCTCTTCGTCTGGATTGAATTCAATTTTCTTTATGACCACATATTTATGTTGCAATGGCTTTTCTTCACTTTCAGTCGATTCATTAACCCTGGCTTTCCAAACCGATCCAAACCCACCTTTTCCAAGTAATGTAACTAAAATGTATTCTTTTGATTCAACCAAGACTTTTTGACAATAGGTTGTGTCGATCAAGTCATCATCATCTTGCGGAAGAATGACTTCCTGTGGTATCAGTGGTGCACCCGTTGTTCCATTTGCTCCAAGTGTTCTTTGGGACTGGTATTGCGGTCGAGGACGCGCAATATGTTTTCTGGAATTTTTGACAACCACAAAGATTGTCAAAGTCATAATAACTACTGCGATCGGTATGATAATAATAGCCGCAAATATATTAGAGTTTTCTGTGTTGGGGGAGTCGTACGCGTTTGATACTCCTTTTCTCGAGTTCGGCGCTGGTTCTTCTCTCACTACTGGCAACGTAGGTTTCAGTTCTCGGCGATGAATAGTAATGAAGTACCTGAATTGATGAAACATAATTTTATTAACCAGTTTTCAGCAATTGGCCTCGGTGTTAACCAGTGTATTAGAAATGTATATGAGTAGGTATTTAATTATTAGATAGAAATTCAATTAGTACGAGGATTATTTTATAATCTGTGTTTCCATAATAAGACGATCGATAGATATACTTGTATGTACGACTGCGTTCAAATACCACATTAATAAAGAGTTAGAATAAATAGTCAAAATAAATAATTTAGCAAAGTAAAATTTATGCTAAAAGCTCTTGAGGGAAGCAGCACAGAAAGCTGGAGGAGGCTAAGTAATCGCAGACTCCATGAGGTTAGATAAGGCTAGACGTTTCCAGAAAATGCTCAGTCAAATGAAACTCTACAGGGCTAAGCTACAAGTGGCGAGATGAGGCCAGGGGCTGTCCATAAGTACGTGTACAGTTTAGGGTAGAGGGGGTTTAGAAGCAGTGAAATTCTAATATAACGCTAATGTTAATTTTTGATGATTTAGGGGGGAACGGTTGAAAATTTGCCGTATACGTGTACGTAATATATGGACAGCCCCCTAGGTAAAAGGAGGCTAGACAAGGCTAGAGGAGCCCAGAGAACGCAAAGCTAGGAGCGGCAACGCTGGAGGAGGGATACTACGTACCGGTCGGATGCTTCTCGAGTGTACTCCAATAGAGCCAATGCATCCTTGAATGTAACTAAAGCAACAGTGGAGACAAATTGAAATTGTGTATCTTCGCTAAGAAATGGGATCCGTTGACCCTTGCCAAAAGGTGCAATAATGATGTTATATTGTGCGCGATCCGCGTACAGTAATTGTTCTTCAAATGTGCATACATCAACACCAGCAATTAAAATGGCAATTGAACCTGAATCATATTTTTTCATTTTTCCACAGTGCTCACGCGGATCCCCAATTTCAATGTAGCCATAGGTCTGAGAAATGATGTAAGAAAAGTGGTCTTAACGTTTTGATTATTTTTGTCTTGTATTAAGTTTTTACCTGAGCTTGGCGCCGGCCAACATTGTTCACTTTAACATGCCCGATGGGTTGAAACGTTTGAACGATTTGGAAATTTGATTTGCTAACAATTTGAACTTCAATTCCAATCTCCGATCTGGACACTAAAGGATAACTTGAAACTGAACTTCTTGTAAGAAAATAGCAAATCCAAAAACAGGGGAGAGATTTCATTTTTTTTACTTTGCAGGGCTAGAGTAGTTCACAATACGAATGGAAAACAAAAACTCAATAACAAGTATTCAAAATAACCTCTAATTTTTATAAGTTCCAGATAATAGCTAACACTGTCGAGTTCTACGTCAAGACTCTGCCATAATTGTAGTAAGCTATTTAGCTATCTATTCATGTATGATAAGATAGAAGCTCCCATTGTTTTCATTAAGCAAATATTACCTTTACAAATATCCAAATTCAAGTGTCACACATACGCACGTGGCCAATAACATCAGGTACATGGTATATCCGTTCATAGACATATCGAGCATGTAGTGTTGCCGAACTCACGGTGTGTGGTTACTTGGGAGTCGAGTTTTGGACTCAGATAATATCTCCAATTGGGTATTGACGTAAAACTTCCAATTCTTTGTGTCAGTTTCGACGAAAACAATTAAGGCCTATTTATAACACATAAAAACGTAACATTTTCTAATTAATAAGAAAAAACCTGAATTGATACATTTATGCATAGGTGTCACAGAATGATTAATATAAGAGGCTTTAAATTAGCAGAATTGAAGCCTTAATTAATTTGGCTGTTAAATTAAAGTACAAAGGCAGCCTAAGACATTAATTTCGTCTCCGCCAAAGTGTAATGAATGTAGATCACCAGATAAAAGCTCCACATGGCATGAGCTCATCATCTGGGATCGAAGCATCAGTTGACAAGCCGGATATTGTTTCAATCATTCTTTGTACTGCTGTCATTTGTAAACCTTTCTTCGTAGCTGGAACAGAAACCAACCATATTTTAAAATATTAGTAATACTTTAAATTTTATCAATATTTGTGTGTTAAGCAAAATTTACATATTTATTGTCTTTTTTCCAGAATAAATTATGGCAAATGAATTCCTATAGCCACCGTTGAGTCATGTTCTGAAATATTTTAACGATCTAAACGATTTTTCTTGTGCTAACTACTATGCGTCGTACAAGAAACGAAATTCCTGTAAGTATTATTGTAAATCGAAGAACAAAATTACCGCTAAAATTTTACTTGCCTGACAATAAATGAAATCTAGCATAATTAAACTTTCACCCAACTAATAATCCAGAAGACGAGTAGTTAGAAATGAAGCAATCAATTTTGTGAATTCAGTTACTACTTACTACCTGCATTTCTTTCAAGTTATTGTATCACATTGTAAATACTCTCTAAATTAACTAGGTGCATAGCATCATATGTAAGTGTAATCAAATCTGGCAATCGTAAAAATTGGAACAAATGCTCATCAAATACTATTTAGGTGACACATGACGCCGAATGACGTGATGTGTAATAGAAAGATTAAGAATTTGGTTTAACCTGAAAAGTTAATTTCACTGTAGCCGGCCTTAGTACAATCCGATAGCTTTAATTTTTTGAACGCATATAAATTGCATATAAAATTCTGAGTATTGAATTAAATCAATTTTAATCAAGTATCAAAAATTCTAAGCGTAGCAAAGGAACAACATAATATGATTGCGAAATTGCCACGGCCATCAAAGTCGTTGGCTATTCTGTATAGCTATTTCAATACTATAATTATTACTACTATCAATCGTTAAGTATACAATCCGATGTTCCATAATAAAATGTAACGCCGGTTAAACAAAGATTATTAATCGGATCACCTTATTTTTTTTAAATTCCCCAAAAAAAAGTCTGCTCCACGAAAGTTTTGCAATTTTTTATGAAATATTACCCATTAAATTTAATTTTGCTTGAAACACCTGTCCTTCGGGACGGGCCTTTAGCTAGTTAAAATGTAAAAAGCAATTCAACAATTAACACTGCGCCTTATTAACCTTAAGTCAAATATATATTTCAAATCTAATCATCATTTTCCATGCTAAATTCGGGGTAAAAATAATGGTTGGTTTGGACACACACTGCGTTAATACAAGACGAATACGATTAGTGAATGCAATACCGCAGCGGTAATGAGATTGCGGTAGTCGGTATTACTGCAACTGAACCTGCGGTATTATCTTTTTACTACCGGGCACGTTAATATCATGAAATATAGCTGAAATAATTTCAAATAGAGAAAAGCGAACTTGCTGCAAAAGTCACAAAATCCTGTTTATTAAAGAACTCAAATCGGAGATATAATAGCTTGCAGTATGGGTCAGTCCGCTTTTGACCCCACTTTCTGGGTAGGGGGTTTACTCTGCCTCTACTTAATGTTATACAATTTTACTGTTCACCTCATCTCATTCACGCTTTCCTTCGTTGGAGTGCGTGAGGGTTATAAAAAATAGACTCCTCATCCTCCTCACTCCACACATCTCTCTCACTTTAGAGTAAAAAACCGCGCGCGGATTTGAGAGGATATACTCTGCTCTTTTTCCGATCTCCCTTCCCATTCTCTCATTATTCTCCACTGGCACTCAACTGAATTCAATTCAACCGTCAACACACACAAATACAAAAAGAAAAGGAATTCTCTGGAAGGTGAGTATTATTATTAAACTTTTCTTTGTTTCCCTCATCCGCCTGGGGTAATTCCAAGTTTTCTTTGTTTCCCTCCATTCCCATGCTCCCCCTGTGTTAAAAAAAATTATTTTTCTACTTTTTGATGAAAAAAAAATTTGTGACATTTTCAAGGTCACTACACTGTACGCAAGCCCGATATGGGCATTGAATTATCTGGAAGAATTGGAGAAGGTTCAGATTAAATTTTTCAAAAGGATACTTAAACTTCCGTACTGCATGCCAAATTACTTCGTTCGTTCTGAAACCGGTAGGACTAAGATTGCTACTCAAGTCATGGACAATTAGATTTGTTATAAAATTGTTAGAAACGAAGGACTACCTAAGTTATAATTCATGGAACAGATTAGGATGGACCAGGAAAACTCAGTTGTGAAAAACTATAATTGGGTTTCACAAGTCAGGGAGATGATTCGGTTTTTGAGTGGTTTTGATCCAATCTGATCACTCGAATATTTCAATGCTTATGGAGTTGACATAGCTGAAGAGTGTAGAATCAAATTCAGTAATGAGGACCGAAGGAGGGCTGTCGCTTCCTCATTCTCAGGGAAATTCCATCGAATTAAATTTGGTAATCTGTGTAGTAACTACTTAGCATGGAACTGTGCCCTTGACAAGATTAGGGTCTTAGCACAGCTAAGAATGATGGGAGATGAACGCCAAGCAATCGTGACGGGTGAGTATCGTTATACATTTGATAAAAATAACCTATGTTCGATTTGTAACTTAAATGAGTTTGATGACTTGTATCATTTCTTGGTTCGCTTCAGAGCAATTTCTCCGGTGAGAGAACAATTTTTAAAATGGCATAACATAAGTAGTTTTAATCAGTATAATTATCAAAGATTGTTAATGGTCGACGATTTTAAACAAATGGACGACATCTATCATTACACGGTATCCGCCCTAAGGGTCAGGGCGTATTGCATTGAAGCGTAATGCAAATGAAATCGTGCAATGATGGTTGCCGGGAATGGAATAATGAAATATTTAACTACGTTTATTTATGTAACTAAGTTTATGTATGTAAGTGTGCTCCTAGTGAATTTAGCTGGTAATTTGCTTTATTAATTTCAAAGGATTGTTGTATGGGACCATTGGAGTTGTGTGTTGTGGGCTAACCTGCGAAGAAACGTGATTCACATTATTGCTAGACTAATATTGATAAATTGATTTAACTATAGTGAGATATCATTCGGTTATGTGTTATGAGCTTTGCTTTAAGAACACAATAAAACCAAACTTATCCTCATACTTATACCAAACACTCAAATGCCAATCATGAGGAATCGATTGACGGAATTGAACGTGGTCAACAAATTCACAGTGTACAACGGTGGGCATGGGCATGATTGGAGTCAAGCGGATCGCGCGGATATGTAAGGACAAATTATAGAGTTTTAAAAACTAATTGGAAGTAAATTACATGTTTGATCTTGTGCATGTTTACTAATCCGAATTTGACGGGTAATTATTTGTAGCATGTAATAACAAAGCAAGTTGTGTGATTCGGAATTGTATTTAAACAAAATTCAAAAATGTTTTGTAACTCTTAAAGAAGTGTTGGAACATGAGTATATGCTTTAACTCAAAATTACCCTTTTTGTGGATTGACTGTACTGTCCTTTCTGATCTTCAGCAAACTTCATGACCTCTCTGTTTGACCCTGACCGGAGTGACCACCCCTCAAAATATTCATTGGTATCATTGACTACTACCTGGTCGTTTGCATTTGGAATCATGCTGGATTCATCATCTCATTTCTCATGGCTTACATCGAGATTCATGGATTCATCATTCATCATATGTACGTCACGTAAACGGGGTCAAGGTGAAAGGCGTCAATGTAAACTGACTAAAATAATTTATGAATTTTTTTTAGATTGTCAACTGCTTGGGAGACCAAGCCTTTGGAGCAACATTCAAACTCTACCGTTCCATACAGACCCTGAACACTCTGTTCAACAACTGCTATGCCCAACTCATGCTGCCGTGTGGCTCATTTGCCCTGTTCAACGATAAGGTGGTATGTGGAGCTGCCACGATCACCATGGGTCAAGTGCTCCCTCTCCTTGTCTACCTCATTCTCCCCTAGGTAAAATCTACATTGGGTTTGGAATATACCAGATTCTGAAGATGGCTGGACCCCTGCGTGAGGACAGTTTGGCTCTGATCCAGACGTGGAGGAACAACTGTCGTAGGGGGAACTCAGCCAGAGGCACTCTGGCCTCTTTGTCTAAGAAACAGATTTGAACATTGGTCAAGTCATTTCCACCCATTTCAGTCAACGTTCGCAATTCCACAAAAATCGATCGGAACACTGTGACCATTTATGTAATGGAAGTAGTCCACTACACGGTGAACATCTTACTCCTCTAATCTATCCAGCACCCATACGTAATGTGTCAATAAATTATGCTGATTGGTTTGGGAATCTAAAATAAAATAAAAATGCCAGTATATCTGAAATTGAAATTCTATCATTGTGTGTGAATCAAAACCTTTTAAATCAATTTGTAGCGAAGCGCAATAAGTAAATCAAGTGAATGAATTTAAATGTATGAAAACAATACTGCACGACTTCTCTTTAGTTTACAACTATTTTATTCTAAGCTACAATGCTAAGTATAGAGTTGCAAATATATTTATTAATTTGAATATATCAGACAAATATTGACGATGAAAAAGAGAATAAAAACAAACAGAAATGGTAGTAAGAACTTCCGGCTAGTCACGAAATCAATCAATACTTGTTTACGTTGTGAAGATTGAAGAGAGCGTAGTATTTGAATTTCTTTCCGAATCCCTTCCAGTTTAATTCTGACCAATCCTACAATTAGACGTATTTTATCAATGACAAGATTCAAATTTTTGTGAGATGCATAGCATTCTACAATGATGGAGAATATGCTGAAACAAGTGCAGGCTTGATAAATGTAGAATATTGTTAAGATGCTCGAGTTCAAGCTCAAAGGGTGGAGAGAGACTGGAGCATCGTAGCGCCCTCTCACGCTTGCCCCGAGGTTCTGACGTTCCCGATATTCCAAGACAGAGATCCATCGATTGTAAATCCCAGATTGAACAAGCGCATGAAGTCGTTCACTTATCAAACCATCATCTCGGAATAGCTCTTCTATTTCAATCCCGAATTCAGCCCCAAACTCCAAAGGTTTCTTTTCTTTGTAAATCTTCTTGTTTCCATCGCTATCATATTGACGGAGTCTGAGAATTTCGTTGTCAATGCTTTTCGATAAACCAACGTATGCTCTTTTGATGCAATTCAGAATGAGTGGTGTTTGCGTGTCGTTTGAGCTGTCCGGTACTGAGAGGGCATCGAGTAAATTTGCATATGGCTCTTTGTTCTGCATGGATCTACTGCTGAAGAAATGAAATTGTCTCCCTAACCATGTCTCTTTACATGCTCTGTTCTCCATGCAAATAACCATGTACGCTCTAAAAGGCCGTCGATATGGATCACCTACATCCTTGTCGAATCTCTTACGACAATCCTGCACTCTCTCCATGTAATCTTCATCATTTTGTAGAAGATGCAGTTTATAGTTGTTGTCTGCTAAGTCGAAGAAAGACTCCAACCTGGACTCAGGGAGTGGAGCAGATAAGTCCGTCGTCACGATTCCCCTATAAGCGTTTGTGAGGACAACGAATGTGAGGAGGATTGGTGTGAGTATCCAGTAGAGGTAAGAGTGTCCTCGGGTCAGGACTGGTTTCAATGCTACGTATTGTTCCAGGATGTAACAGTAGATGATGAATGTCGGGCTCTGTTCAATTCTTTTTATGTACCATATTACCCCAATGACTCCGATGATGGTTGCTCCGGTGACTACCATGGCCCACCACACAGGGTCCATGAACGGTTTGACGTACCCTTCGAATGAGAAACTTCTTACAATTCCATCGCAAGTGATGAAGGAGTAGGAGTCGAAATGCGTTCGGAAACAATAAGATGATGAGAGACGAGGGTTCCGTGTCTGATATGTTACCTTGTGAGGCCTGTTGTACGACTCCAACGGGTCCGCGGTAAAGGAACAAGTTTTGTGAGCATTCTCCGATTTGCGGGCTATAATTGTTGAATTTGAGAACTGATGCAGCCCCAGGGAGAGTATGAGGAGATTTCTGAGCGTCATGGTCCGTTTGTCATACTTTGTGAGATCTTGAGAGTTGAAATAAATATTATGGGGCAAAGGTGATTCAATTGAACATTTTCCTTCTTCTGGAGTGTTGAACTCAAAAGAGAAATACTCACAATTGGATTGCAGATTTTCTCTGTAAATTTTATCCAATTCAGACGTATGGTTGAAGAAAGTAGTCTGGACGATACTCAAAGATTTGTTCGCGCTCGAGGTGGAACAAAGATGGCGGCCAACTAGAGCTGTTGTTATTCCTGACTGAAGCAAGGTCATGAAAACCTTGTACTTCTCTAAATTGGGTGACATATACTTATTGAACCAATCAAGCCACGTTAATGGGTTGTAAAAGTGAGGAAAAGGAAATGGGAGTTTTGATTTGGCGGGGTAATTGAGGACCCAATGTATTTCGTGATGAAAAAGGTAGACGTAGTTTTTTCGATAGTATAGAGTGTCTTCGAAGTTTGGGATCTCATTTGACTCTTGAGAATACACCAATTGGAGTGGTTGGGACCCAGTAAGGAATTGATAATCTAACGAGTCAATCCATCCATGTATAATCTCCGGAATAATGACGAATTGAGTAGTGCAAGAGTACCTGAGCAAATACATTGCCAGGTGGAACCATTCTGGAGTTGCGAAAATATCACTAGTTCTATTCAATGATATCCCATCAAGATGATAACGTTCGGTCATGTATTCTTTGTCCCAAAGTAAAACTGGCTGCGAATAAGGTTGGTAGGGTTGTGTATTGTCAAGCGGCACAATGATATTTAAACATGACTTGAATGGTGCCAGAAACCGGTTCATGTCCCATGGTTCGTGTGGCGTATACACGACGGGTTGACCACTGACACGCAATGTGCTTACAAGAAACAGGGCTGACCCCACAAGTACTACGAATCCGTATTTAACCATACTGACTATTCTCGGGGTTCACTTATGCCTATGTGCCTTATTTCAATGACACAACGAAACTGAGCTGATCTCGGTTAAATTTTGTTGTATAGTATAAATAAAAAGGTGTCGCTCGGATGACAATACTCCATTAATATTTAGAATTCCATTCAATTGAGCAATGTTGAGAATAGTCGATGTTTTGTAAGATGGAGCAAGTGTTAGTGTTGACTCACACAGATTTGCGACGTTAATTAAAATATGCAAGTAAGCACTATCACCAAATTTCTTTCCGACAGAACTGAATACTTTATTAGTATTTAAAATTTACACAGAGAATGAGTATAGCTATTCAGCGGGGAAACGTTGCCGCTGTTTTGGGAACCTTACCGCCTGGGAAAGGTTTAGATGAGATATTTAGAATGTAATTGTGTTGTGTTGTTGCGTGCACATAACATTTTGGGGTTTTTTTGTGGGTTTTTCTTGGGTTTTTCTTTTGCTTTTTTTTTCATTAGTACAGGTGGCTTGGTGGGTCAACAACACATAGTAAAAAATTTTTTTTAAATTTCATCCGACTGAGCGGTCTTGTAAGAAAATTCGAATGTTGGCACTCGAATCGACCGGTGTAGTCGAAGAGTCGAACCCGATCTGTGGACAAATATTATTCTGATCTGATACAACCAAAAATTTCCGGGCTGGGAAGGATATGATAGTGTGTCATGGTGACCCTGGTCACAACAGGTAGACCACTGACAAGGGATGTAGTTGCGAGAAGCTGGAATCACAACAGGAGTATTACGAATCTGTATTAAACAATGTTCGCTATGTTTTTGGGAAATCCATCCTATGTATGTAGCTTTTTCAAGTGATGCAATGAAACTAAGCTGTTTTTGAAAATTCAGTGCACAGGAGTATAATACTAATACATTGCCCTCAGATAATAGTCAATACTTTATTAAGATTTAAAATTTCATCCACCTCAGTGATATTGAGAACATGCGACGATGTGACCGAGGCAAGTGTTAGTGTCGAATCGGTTGAATACACGCAATGGTGGTAGTTGCAAAACTTACTTGCCTTCCTTCAAAACAAAACATCAATTATTTAGTTCTCATTCATTTGTAAAATTCTTTGTCTTGAATTTAGAAGTACGACGGGGTTGTCTACGTTCTCGACCCTAGCTGGAGAGCTGAATCTGAACATATAATTCACCCAGCACTACTTACGTGGAATGCTTCATTTGTTATCCTCAGAAGTGCATTCCACAACGTGAGGAGGGATTGGAATTGTACAGAGTAGGCCGTAAGTGTCGGACGAAACTAGTGGCAGAATGCCTTGACGGATTTACTC
>JAQGCB010001229.1:0-15463 GCA_034698835.1 Protaphorura tricampata | reverse complement strand
GGGATTTCGGGCGACCTTATCATGGGACCAAATGGACGGCAATTGTGTATGACAGCACGAGTGACAGTTTAAAACAACTTTTCCATCATTTGCAAAAGTGTTTTCGAAAATTTGGAATCTCGAAAAGCTTCTATGGAAGTCAAAATTTTGACCAGTGCGAATTTGACGACAGAAATTTCGCATTAAATGTAACCCATGTAAATGTGTGTAGCGGTTGTGTTTTATAATCATTTCCTGAAAAGAGTTGGATTTATGGGTTGGTGGATGTCAGAAACATTTTGATTGTTTATTTCTCAGCAATTAGAGGAAGCAGCTTATTCCTTGTCGATCGGGTTTAGGCAAGTTACCCTGAGATCTCATTGTCAAGATTCTAAGAAATTCAACCTGGAATCATTCACTTGAATGTGTAACTGTCAATCCGAGGTTAAGTCAAGCAAGGTACCCCTACCAGTAGGAGAAACACTACTTTACAACAACCAGCAACGACCAGAGTGCATTTAACTTGAACCCGTATTGTACCATAACAAAACTACAAGGGCTGCGCCTATATATTTCATATTTATATACACGGCGGCCCAAAGGAAACCGGATTTTTGGGTGCTGTCGTATGCAGAAACAAGCGGTAACTTTTATTCCACCCTGTATACATTTGTATTCTACCTATTTAAAGAAACTTCTCTTGATTAATTAAATAGGTATAAATATTTTTTGAACACTGACCCACAATAAAGTCGTATCTGTCATCCGTTGGCGGTGCGTAGGCAACTTGGATTTGATCCATCGTTCTATCCAGTTCATAGTGCGTGACCACATTGATGTGAATGATTGAGATCAGAGTGTACAGGATCGGACGGTACCAAGTGCCGAGCCGGTTGAACACCGGGACCCAAATGTTATCCGCCATTTTAAACCCGTCTAATAAAATTTGTCTTTTTTTTTTGTTGCACTTTTACACACTGTTAAATATCACCATTAATAATTTTGATCAATTTTTACTGGCCACCCCAAACTGTCCAAACTCAAGAAATACAATGAATTAAATTTTGTACAAGTACACGTTAAATGTCCATATGATGAAATTAAGGGGTTTCCTTGTGTTAAGTAATAATCTTCTTTTGTATGCGTTCACTACCTCTTTGATTTGTGTAATAAAAGTGTGTGTGTGTAATGAAGTAGAAGTATTAGTACAAATACAGGTAAGCAAAACGTAGTATGCATTGCACTTTGCACGTTGCATTGTTTTTGCACATCAGAATTCGCGTAAACATTCATTACTCTGTCGTATACTACGATATGTGCGGTGACCCCAAATCTTCGAGGAACATTAATCGAACTCTTGAGGAACGAAGTCTGCTCCTACTACTCATAACAAGCAGGCAATTTACAATTTATAATGCAACAAAATGCAATGATTAAATTAAGAGAGTGAGAGTAGAATTTATAATCGTAAAATCGTTACAGGGCAGAAACCTGTCATTCATCTTAGTTGCCGTTGCGGTGCTACGTGTGTACGGCTTTGACGAATGACTTCGACTAATTGTAAGCTCAGATTAAATGAGTCAAGTTTTTAATTATTGTCATCTTTGTATGCAATATTGTGTAATTTTCATTGGGAGGGATCTGTGTGACTGAGTACACTCACCTGTATCGTTATCACATCATCTCTATTATGCATGCTTGGATTTAATAATTTAGAACTGAATTGAGAGGGCATTAATTAAAACTCGGTTTACTTACGACACTCCCTATAGCTTAAGATTTTAGCCTTTGATACGTGCATCTACTTTAGAAAGGGAAATCATTTGATAAGGAACCTCATTTATGAATACGATTAGGTCACCATGTGCTAAATGAGTAATGTTTGTGACTCGTCAAGCAAACCTGATTAGTTATGTATCATTTATAAGGAAATTAACATACATTTCTGTGCCAGTTTATAATAAAATTGTAAACATTACCACCGGTAAGCCATACTGGCTTGCTTTGAGTATTATTACTATTACCACCGGAAAAATTTCAGTAGAGGAAACCCAATTTTTTAAGGTTAGACTTCTAGATTCAAAAGTTCACCATAAATATATGTCATTTCTCATTACTCTGGATCAGGACAAAGGTGTCGAGATATTGTTCTTCAGACTAATCAGCAGTTGAATTCTACATTGTAGAATTTATAGAAGGATTTAAAATTTCACACAACTAATTATTTAACAGAAACAATAAAGGTGTACAAGAAAACTACAGCTTCGGGCGCTTCCAATCCTGTAGTTATTTGATTTGAAGTGTGAATAATTCAATAGAAATAATACTATATGTACAACTTAACATAACTAGCATTCATTTCATTACTCACACCAGTCTACCTTGAAGTTGTAAAGTAACAAATTACTGTGTGAGGGAATTCCAAATAGATTCTCTCACGCTCCGGTTCCTAGTACTCGACTTCTTCGTTAAAGTTCAAATAAAAACTACAAATAAAAATGACTATACGTTGCTACTCTCGCCAGAAATGATTTTATTTTATTGATTAGTACGTTTATGCTGTGTGATTTTTCAGTTGTACTTCAAGGTCAAGTTCATGTTGAAATATATTCGAAACGCCGGAGTGGAGTCCAATCATTAATCCAATAATTGTTACCCGCTTCCGCCATTCAATTTTCAAAAAAAATGAATTTGTAATTTTTTTTATTACGGCCATAAAATTGGTGTTACATTTTTTACATTTTTTTTAGTAATTTGTTATCGAGCCAGTGCGATATATTCCAACATTATTTTTATGATTACTCTTTGAATCTTTTTGCAAATTATTTCACGGATTAAAATCACTGAGAGAGACTACGGGCTGAGATTTTAGTCATGTACCAAGGAAGTGGTGGTTTCTTCATGAAATCATTTCCGTAGATTTCAAGTTGACAAGAGCGATGCTGTCCAAGCCAACCGACCTATAATTTTGAAATATATGAGGAACATGAATCTTCGAGCAATAAATAATTCGGGGCCAGGAATTTCAAAAAAATAAAGTTACAAACTTCTCCATAAGTAGTGATTGGCCAAGGACATGGTTTGCAACACTGACACCTCCGTGGTTCCATCAATACTTCTTTCCGAGTATTCCATTCACCAATGGCTGGAACCTCAAATGTACGTTGCCAAGCAATCCATTCAAGTGAACGTTGACTGGGTTTTCTCATGGCTCGATTAATCCCAGTGCATATCCATTTGCTGTGATTGTGAGCAAATTGTGTTATCGTTAGTTTTCAGAATCGATTATGTAGCTTCGATTCCCATATGCGATTTTGTTTCACTAATAATAAACTTCTACGACTCACTTGTATTCTTCCATCCAAGGACCCCAACGTTCCTTCCAATTTTTTCGACCCTCGTATTCTTTTTTTACTTTCCATTCAACGATATTCGCGTCTTCCCAGCCCAAATACTGGCGGCTCTTAACTTTATCTGCCATTATTTTTGGGCGTTAAGTCTGTGTTATAAGCTAGTTTGAAAAACGAATGAAAACCAATCGTATGACGCAGATTGAGATATAATCGAGATTTAAAATTTTGATTTGATTAGACTCTTTTATAAAAGCCATAATAGGTGGAGAGATAACAAGCAGAGGAATATAATTGGTCGCCTTAGCAAATTAGCAGATTTCAATGGCGCCCAGATGAAGTATCGAATCATCGCCTGTTTCTGGATTAAAACAGGTGAATTTGAAATTATAAAAAAAGAAACCTCAAATAAGTGTTAATTCTGGGACGCTATAAAATTTTGATTTTTTTTATTTCAAAAATCATTTGGCGTGAAAGAGTGCGTTTTCATCCAACCCTTTCTGCGCTGCATTTCCATTCCGGAAAGCAGAGGTTTAATTTTCAAATTGTGTATAGGCTCATCAACTTTTTTAAAACTCATTTCTGAATATTTTCACCATTAGAAGAGAGGTAAGAAGAAGGACTTTTGATGTAATGTCCGTTTCAAGTGGAAAATTAATCCCATAGAGTTTTACACTTGGAGAATGGAAAAATTCTGGAAGTACTCCTGTATTGTACCAATTCGTATTCATCTTTCCAATTCGACTCGCCAATTCACCATGGAACACAACATAATCAACTGGAACGCACATGTTGAAACAATTGACAGGATGTGCCGGGCGGATTTTAACCAATGGATCTTCGTCAACATTTGTCAATGTGTAGTCCGGGGTACAACAATCTCCTTCTTGACTCACTTTCCCAAAGATATCATTCGAAGTTTTAGCAACGACAACCTGCATAAGAAAAAATAATATGTTGTCAGAAACATTCTCTCCAAGCCCGGAGCATCGAAACCCACTCCTACGAAATGGCAGGTCTGGTTAGGTCACTAGTACCACTTCGCTGTGTGACGCCATAGCTATGGTTGTACTTACACTGTTACTTCCGTAGAACCCACTGTCCGCTTCTATCCTAAAAATTTCATCTCCAAAAGAATCCACAATGTACGCGACGAATGAGTTTGGACACAACCAGAATGTTCGAAGACATTGTCGCGGGAGCACAACAGCAAAATAAAGTCGATGACCAGTTTGATTAATCACTTCGTAGACCTTAAGTCCTGAGGTTCGAAGAATATTACCGGACAAATCTGAAAAATGTCCGATTCAACATTAGGCTTATTACGCTTGTTAATTTGTGTAACGTATTTGTTTTGTGGACATACGTGGAGGTCGAGCAGAAGTTCTCAATAAGAATAAATGGTCAGCACCCGCCAGAACCGTGAAGCCAATGGAATTATCAACTTTCATAGCCTCTGTCAATAAATTAATAATTAATTAAGCGCCCAAGGTATTTACGTATATAAAATTCGCATAAAAAGTTCCTTACGAAGGGCCGCCAAGACTGCGAAATTAGCTTTCTTGGGATGACCTTCATCCGTCGCGGCAACTCCCGATGCGGTGGACCCTGCTGAATATGGACTATTAAACAGGGATTTGGATGATGAGTGTGGTTCTTCCATAATTACTCGGCCCGGGCTTCCTAAATTACAATAAGAATAGATTTTTTTTAAATAAATTGTGCCGAATCTCAACGATTCTTTACAAAATATCTCACCTGGACTCTGCATCTTCACCGACTCTTTAAAGTTAACCAATTTCGCCTAAAAAAATTATTCCTGAGTGGCAGGAATGGAACGTAATCCCTGTGTGTTATAATAAAACCTAACCTAAACTTCTCACCTTTAGTGTTAATTAAAAATTGGATAACACACTTGTACTTCTAATTTATAATTTTGCTTTCAATATTTTTTTCGGCTTCATAACTGTTGAAAATTGGCTAGAATTTCTGTTGTGCAACATTGCGGTGATATGGTAACGTGAATAAATTCGAAGTATTAGAAGTGTCAGAAGATTAATGAGAAGTCGATTTCAGGAGAGTTTTATTACTTGAATTTTGTTACACGGATTTGGACTAGCCATCGTATTCATATTAATTTACATTAAGAATTTTGCAATTTAGTCCGAACAAGGTTATTTATGATAATTATAATTTTGTCAACTATTACTCCATGTGTTTCTCCATTAATTCTTCTTTCTTGTAAATTCGAGTCGTCGTCTTTGGTTTGCTAGAAATGGTGGGTTTAGGACAGGGACTTGTGGGAGATTGAACTTTTCGAATGTACAGGTCATCGTCCGAGTCTGAAATCGGTTGTGGACTTCTAATAGGTCGAAGCATGAATTTTGTCTCTTCAGTTTTTGTGACTTTGGACATTAGTGAAGTTTCTTTGATGGTGTGTGACATGGGTTTAGGGGGTGGAACTGGTTTAGCCATAGTTTGTTGTCCGGATTTCATAAACGGATGTTGTTGATCTTTTTGTTGAAACTTTTGAAAATGTTCTCCTCCTGATTTGTTGGATGTTTTAATCGGAATGGTGTTCACAATTGGTGTGATTGAGCGAAATTCAATGGAAGATGTTGGACGACTATCCTTGCTCGGTGGAACCCAAATCGGTGGGATTTTACATTCATAGTCTGACTCATAATCGGACTCATGAAATTCACCAGGTACAAATTTTGTTGGACGAAGAGTTGGTGACAAAGGACTTCGGATTTCTCGGGAAGTACTTTGAAAATATTTATTGTTCTCAGTCATCCATTCACCAGAACTCGCACGACTATGGGATTCTTCCATTTGAACAAATTCACCAAACTCACGTTTTGGAAATACTGGAGAAAGACGAAAGCCTGGTGGACTGGTTACCAGTTCACTTCGACCTCCACGCCCTGTTTCTGGAAACCGAGAACTACTTTTCTCTTCCGAACGTTTAGTGTAGGTTTCTTGCCCTCCAGAAGACTCAAAACTTTGGAAAAGTCTTTTGAATCGAGCCACAGTTCCTTCCTGTGGAATTTCCTCGGATTTTTCGAATTGTTGACTGCTGATAGTTTCAGAATGACGTCTTTGTAAGAATTTTTCTTTCGGGGTCATTGGTTCTTCTTGACTAGGAATTTTCTGTGGTTGACTAGTTTGAAATTTTTGAAACATTTCACCGGCTTGACTATGAAGTCTCTCAAAAGTTGGTTTAGATGGGATTTTCTGAACTCTCTCTTGATAGGTTTTAGTATTTTCTCGTGTTTCTTTGCCCCCAATAGAAGTCGTACTAGTTTGTTCATAGCTTTGGAACAATTTCCTGTAATTCGACACTGTTCCTGTCTGTTGATATTCGGCAAGTTCTTTTCGACGTTCTTCAATAGCATTCGCGACAATCTCTTCTGTCATATCAGGTAGTGCAACGTTTGCAATTTCAAAGATCATCTTATGTTGCTGGCTGTATCCTGGATGAGACTTCTGAGTGTCACCTGAGAATGTTACCTTGTCTTTTTCTTTAGCTTGAGGTTTGGTCTCCATTTCTGGTCGTACGTTTTCCACGTCCGGTCCCTGGCCTTGTTCACTCAAACTTGTCCTTGGCTCCCAATATTTTACTCTATCTTTAACCGATGGTTGCTTTTCGGGAGGAATCTACATAAAAAATACTAAATTTTAAAAATCGATACAGAATTTTTACAAGGAAGCTCGAAAGACATTGATTTATAATTTTCTACGCTATTATTACTGGCTTACCGTTTCCTTGGTTTCCTCGAAGTGTCCAAATGTGTAAGCCACCGTCTCAAGCTTTGGTACGACTGGTGGTACTGGTACCGGGTTTTCAGCCGTTTCTAGGGATGGTCTTCTCCAGGGATACAAAGACGGGATTGAAGAGTTGTCTGGCATTTTAGGGGGTGGCGGCATTTTGGATGTCTGTTGGATCTTAACCGGTATTTCTCGAGGTGCCGGAACTGGACAAATCGGCGCACTCGGCTGTCCTCTAAGGTTTGAATATTGGATTGGAACTTCTCGGAATTCACGGTGACCTGATTTTGGAGTCGGAGTTCGGTACAAACTCGGGCTTTGGAGTTCAGGAGTACCGCTGTCATTTGTGAATTGAGAATAAGGTGAATAAAGTTCAGGAGATTTCTGAGGTTCTGATGGGATTTTTATCTCTATCAATCGTGTAACTGGTGACGATGTTTCTCCGGTTTGATTTATCGGAATTGGCCTAAAAACTTCCGGTTCAGGCTTTTTCTCTGACGATGCATTATATTTGGGTGAGACTGATATTGGAACAAATATTTCTTTCCCAGAGTTGTCCGGCTTTTGACTCGTTTGAGATTTCAGTTCGACATGGTGGTGCCTCATTTCTTCCGGGGTCCCTGTTTCTCTTCCTAATATCTCTGTGAAAAGATTTGGGACAAAATAATTCACTTCTGTCTTGAAATTTGGTGGCACAGCTGAAGTTTGTTCTACCGCCGGTTGAGTCGCAAGGTTTGTGCTTGAAGTTTGTGTTTGAATGTTAAACATTTTTATTTCATCACAAACTGTTTGAGTTTGAGTTGAGTCTAATCTTTTCAAAGTGTCGACAGTTTGAGTCTCTGAATTTGATACGGGTGGTGGTCGTATTGTTTGTGTCTCCATTTCTTGAACTGGGCTCTTGTATCCTTCCAAGCGAATTTCGATGTCTCTATTTCCAACTTCGGTTTGTGTTTCCATTTCTTGGACTGGACTTTTGTACCGTTCAGGGCCGTCTGTCTGTGTCTCCATTTCTTGAACGGGACTTTTACATCCCACGAGATTACTCTGATCATTTCTTGAGTTCGGTGGCACATCAGTTGCAGTCTCTTGATTTAAAGCATTTTCGGCCTTAAATATTTGAAGAAGTCCGGAAGGATGGTCTATTGCTGAAGTGTTCGCTGGCAGTGTCGAAATCGGTTGTCCATTAAGACGTTGTCGTACTTCGTACAAAAGGGCGTTAGTCATGCCGTTTGCATACTGATCGACTGTAGGTTCTGGTTGTACCTTCTCATTCTCATGAATTGAGGTTTGACTTTCACTGTTTATATAAATTGGACGTTTATTAAATATTGGCGATGTTTGTGTTCCGCAAGGAAAACTTTCAGGCGAACCAATTGTCTGAATTCCTACAAATGCTGATTTACGAGGTATCTCGGATAATCCAGTTGGTTTTTCTTTGATTGCTGGTTTTTCAACTTGTGGTTGTATTGATTCCTCAAGTCGTATGGGTATTATTTTAACGGCTGGCTCGGCTGCTATTAATAACGGTTTTGTCTTAATCTCTGGTTTTTCCTTCGCTTCTGGTTTCTGCTGAGGCACCAAATCATCAGGCTGTGTTGTTTTCTCATTTATTTTCATTTGTTCGTTGGGCCCTGATGATTTTAGAGCCGGATATTCCTGAGGTTCTGGCTCTTGATTGATCACTGACTCCGTTGCTGCCGCTTGATTAACTTGTGATAATTTCACCGTCTCTTCATCGGAAAGTACTATCGCACCCGTTGAGCCTATTGTTCTAAATTTTGTTAGTACCGGGTCTTCTGGACAAAAGCCTGCTACTTCTTCATCATATGGGTTGATATTGAATGTCCTAGTCACAGTCTGAGTCTTCACAGAAACTCCCTTCTCATTAACGTTGGTAGGTTTTGAACTTTCTGGGCCAGGATTGTGTAGTTTTGGGCTCTCCTTCGATTCAATATTTTCTTGATTCTGAATAGTCAACACTCCTTGTTTCGGACTGAGATATTCTTCGTTAGTTTGAGTTTCAACCGTACTTTGTTCTTTGATTGAAGGTTTATTCTCAATTGTTACTTTAAGCGCTGTCTCGAATTCCAATGTTTCTGTCTCCACTGTAATAATGTCATCCAAGTACTGGTCTTCCGTCTGGGTTCCATCTGGCTGATTCTGTTGTTCTGGTTTAGGATTAGCTTGGATACTTTTTATTTCAAATTGAGTTAGTTCATTTAATTTTGGTTTTCCTTGTCCCGCAGGATCTATTTGATCTTTGGGAACAATTTCTACGGGGATATTTATCGACTCATCTCGTGAAACATTCCGAGCAGTTATTTTAGCGTATGTCAGGGGTCCGATATCTTTTGGTTGAGATATTTCAGTTATTGATTCCTTGTTTTTGTTGGGTTGATTAGCTTCACTACCCTGCTGTTTACACTCTTCGGCTTCAGATATTTTCGGAAGTTTTGCAAAAGTTTCGGTCGGTGCATCTTCGTCGTCTTTGTTGGTAGTACTTTCAACTGGTGTTGGCGTCACTGGTGCTGCTTCAAGCTTTTCCTCCTCAGCTCTTGAATTTCTGAGTTCTTCTAGTTCAGCCAACAATGCTTCCACTTTTTCAGCCTCCAATTCATGTGGACTCTTCCTTTGAGTTGTGGTTTTCACCAATGTCACTGATTTCGGTTTCAGTGTTTCTTCAACAGGTTCTTCAGATATAACTTGTACATTAATATCCTTCCTTTCTTCTTCAATTTCAGTAATCGTGTACTCCGCTGGTTCCTCAATTATTACAGTTTGCTTCCCAATTTTCAATTCTAATGGTTCATTGACCACGGTGGCTTCTGTTTCTGACGGTTCCTCGCAAATTTGGGTATCCTGTCCTCCCTTCTTATCTTTCGGATTAAGGATTTCATCGTCAGAATCTGGAGTTTCGATGAGATGGGAAATAACAAAACTCTCAATTTCTTGAGGTTCTTCAGCTGTTTGTGTTTCCATTCCAATACTTTTTAATTCTATCGGTACTTCAGTTATTTTTGTTTCGTACTCTTCTTTCCATTCTTCTGTACCTTCGCGCTTGATCTTTATTATAGTTTCAACACTATGAAACTCCGAAGGTTCTTGCACAATTTGTGTTTCAGTGCCAATATTTTGTAATTCAACCGGTGTTTCAGTAATTTGAAGGACTTCTACTTCGTGATGTTTTGGTTGAATTGGTTTTAAACTTTCTGTGCTTGTACTGATTGATGGTTCTGATTGTTCTGGAGAGTGAGTCACAGTTTCTATCTGAATGCTTCCAACAGTATTGGCGTCTACGCCATCGTGACTTTTGTTCACTATCCGAATTTCAGCGAGTGGCTTGGATTTGTCGTCCCCATTCTTTCCCAATGACTCTTTCTTATTTTCAGGAGTTTGTTTTCCGTTAATTTTCTCAAATTCCTTCCCAGGTCGTAGTAATTCTTCATTTAGTATGCTATCAATCTCAGAGTGTCTTCCCTCACTGAAAGGTGTTTCGAATCTATCTTCAGTCTCACTTTCCGCCGGCATAAAGAGTTCAGCCTCAGTCTCACTAAGGTTTAGACTTGGTGTAGCTGTTGAAGCTCTATCTTCTTCCAGTAATATTATTTCTCCGTCAGACAAAATCTCAATTCTTGTGATGATTGAGTCATTCGTGTCTGCAGATACAGAATCCCGGGTTCTCGCAGGGTCTAAGAGTGGGGCTTGCGAAGATTCTAAGTTCTGGGCATTCTCATTAACATTTTTCTTTGGGATGAAGTCACTCCAGTGAGTTGTCCCTACACAAATTGACATGTAAAAAGCTTATTGTAATTGTAACATTATGTGAAGAGGGAGTTCATTGTAAGCTCACCAAATAATTCTATCTCCAAAGCAGCGAGCTGCTCTAATTGCTCGGGTGTCTCATTTAATTGTTCAAGTAACTCATAGAATTGAATACATTTCAGTATTTTGTCCTTCTTAGCATTAGTTTTTTGGACTAATTCCTCTGGTGGATCCGGTAAGGACTAAGGATTTAATACAAATTATTCATATTCTGTATATTTGTATATCACAATTTAAATGTGTGGATTTGTTGATAGAAATTACCGCAACCATATCCTCAAATGATGCAAAGTCAACCAGGTCGCTCTTTGCTGTTGCAAGATTTTCTGGTAATGGGAAATCCAACGTCTTAAGCAGCTCAAGTAATCTTCGTCTGGCCAAAATTTTCTCTAAAGCTGGTTCGGTTTCTAATGTTTGATCCTAAAAGAAAATTAGCATTTACAGTTTTAGCTTTCAAAGTTAAAAAACCTGTAATTTTATTCTTCTAAATCCTTTTAATTTTGAGATTTCGTCATCGGTGATTTTAGTTATTTACCCGCCAGTTTCCCGTTACCAAACCAGACTGCCGCATAAGTTAAAAATTAACGGTGAATCTGACATCGGAAACGTTTAAATAAAAAGTACTGCTAAAAATGCAACTAACCACGCTAATCAGCTCAGCAATCTCATCTTCTTCGTAGTCCAATGGACTTTTTAAAATCAACTCATAGACATTCCTCACAGTCATTCTATTTCTAAGAATACAAGAGAGTATTCGTCCATCTTTTGAGTCTGTGAGTCTTCGCAGTGTTTTGATATGCTCAACTCGGAACGCATCATCTGACAAGTCTTTGTTCTCATTTATAAATTTTTTAACATCTTGTAATATTGAGGTTCTGTGTTGAATGATGGCCGTCAAATTTTTACACTTTTGTGATATCTCATCTTTTCGGTTAAAATCTTTGGCATTCTTTACATCCGTATCCACCTCTTGTACAATGTCATCTAATAGTAGGTAGTCCTGTGAATATATACAATATCAATATTTCTATCCTCCGAGCTGTAGCATTTAGTCATTTTTTTTCGTCGAAGCTCAATTAGCATACCTGTAATTCTCCACCTTCCTTTATACTGGCCTCAATAATATCGATTCTCTCCTTAAATAATTCGTAAACTCCGAGTTGGTGTCGATTGAATTTTCGGGAAATATTTTCCAAGGCACTTGCGATATCCAAAGTGTCGTCCTTCGAAATGGTAACATGTTTTTAACATACAGCTTTTCAATTTCCATAAAAGTGTACTGCTTACCTTGGATAATTTCTCTTCCACATATTTCTCATCCAAAGTATCTTTATCACAAACCTTCTCCAAAATGTTGTCGTAGTCTTGTCTGATCTCTAATCGTTTCTGAAGTTTTCCGCACAAGTCTTCGTCTAACCCTTTGACTAGTTCTAATTTCTCCAAGTAATCTTCAGTGAAATGAGGTTTAGCTAATTCATTACTTTCTTCCAAGAAAAGTTTGACTGTTTCTAGAGCTTCAACTTTATTCGTAATATTTTGTAAGACTTCATAAACTTTTAACTCGAGTTCCTTTTTCTTTGGTGGAGTCAATTTTAATTCATCCTCTATCCTTGTAAACATGGACATGAGTTCTGTCCGGATTACCTGGAAGGAATTTGAGAGATTAATTACATGAACAATGGTGAATTCATAATTTCAATACTGCGTTTACTCACTGAATATTCGTCGACACGATTTTTAATATTCTCAAGTTCATCTAAATAGTCCTGATAAGTCTTTGCCTCTTTTTCTTTGGATTCTAGCCTTTGAAGTTCCACTTTCCAGTCCAACATCGCTTGTCGAAGGTCGTCCAACCAGTAATTGACACGGAGAATAGCTAATGAGGAATTTATTTACAGAGACTAATTAAAATTTTCAAAATGAATGAACTCCTAGATTTTAACCAAAACTAACTTACATTCCCATGAATCTTCTAACTTCTTTAATTTGTCGATTAAATGGTTTCCTGTGTCAACGGCTTTTGAATAATTTATTAAAGTCTCTTTTCTTGTACTGTTGTCATATTTTCTAAAACTGTCCAGACAATCTTGTCGATATCTGCATTAGTGATGAGTCAAAATTTTACCAAAAACTATTAATTGAGTTCAAGTATAATTACCAAAAAATAAATCAGTTTAAAATAAATTGAAGTACCCATGAAAGCTATGACACATTGAAAGCACTTCAGTTCTAACGCCAAGCTTAGAGGTCAAGTCAGCCCAAGCCTCCGCAAGACAAACCGCCATTGCGACGTACACGTCAGAATTTTCGATAGACTCTCTTGCCTCTACTTGGCGGATGAGGTCTTCAACTGGAGTCTGTTTTTTCTAAAAATTATAGTAGATTTAATTGCTACATAATTCTTGATTTGCTTTCATTTGTCCTCGAAATCGAACCTCAAGCTTTGTAACGACGGTTTCATGATCTGTCAGCATTTGTTCGCTTTCATGGACCTCGCTACCCAGGTCTGTCAATTTCGGATTCATTTCTAAAATCTTGAACTCGACGGTGTCACCACTCTGAAATTTTAAATGGAATCTCAATTAGATGTAACTACAGTTCTTTTGTTTGATATTCTTTTCATTCTCCACACTACAAAACAGTACCACCTAAGAAAAATTGTACACGCAGGTAATTGTAATTATGACTTTAAATTGAAATTACAAAAATTTGTAATTAAATACAAAATTTCAGTTATAATTACGTAGTTAATTAAGCCCTTGTTCAAATATAAACTAGTTTGTTATTGCAATTATAAAAAAAGTTGGAATTCCGGGTAAGAAAAAAAGTTAGATTCTTTTTTTACAGGCGAGAAACATGCAAGAAAGACGGTTTCTTTCGCCTCACCCCGTCACCCCGTATAAATGTAATTCGTAATTGCATTTTAATGTCATTTCAAATGTACTTGACTCAAGTCTCGAAAAATTCCCAGCCGAGAAGACACGTATCATGGGCAATACAAAATCATTTAGTTCTTATTTCAGAGCCTAAAGTTTATGCAATTTGGCAAACATTGAAATTGCTAATTGGTGATACGATGGTAGTGTGAAGTGTAAAACTACTAACGTGAAACTAAAACGTTTCCTTATTTAATTTTCTTACGGATAAGCAAACAAAGTCAAGGCCGTGAAAACATTGGATTCAATCGTGGGAATATCGAATGCTAGGTCGACTCTATAAAACGACGTTTACTCAAGCCCTGCTAATGGCCATTTTAATAGTTTTCTTGACAGCTTCATACACAGGCATGGTCATACGCGTTACTGTTGCAATTTTAGACTGAAAGAAATATTTATCTAAACATGCGTGGGCATGATGTTTATGTCAGACCTATTCACCCAAGCTTAGAGAATATGTGGGTCTTCCAATATGCTTTACGTTTAACAAGAAAGACTATCAAAAAATTTTATTCGGTTACTAGAAACTATCGACGTATTAAAATTTACAAGTTCTCTTGGTTAAATTGTTCTATGATTACTAGCTACGTAGAATTTCTCGTGGAGGTTTTAGTATTTGAGATTTGAGTACCCCTGGCCGCATATGATATGGTAGAAACGTTTCAGCATTTTCTTGCACGGATTATAGAAATATTTTCGGTTTTCTCCTACGTTAATCTCAAATCTCCTTTAGAATATGTACACGGTTACTAGGAATATCGATGATTTTGAAATAGGATATAGATGTTGAAATATCGGTTTTGAAAAATTCTAGATGTACAAGTGAATACATTGACTATTTTTTAAACTGATTATTACTCTACCATCACATCGTTAAAAGGATTTTTTTTACTGTTATCGGTTTTACTACCGACAAAGCGTGTGTATCAGTAGGCTCGGGCCAACTTTTTTCTTTGCAGAAAATTACTCATACCAAAAAGTCTCTATTCGAGTTTATTTGGGTCCACCGCACCCAAACACCCAAAACGTGACAGCGTCTACTTAGAGATACGTTACATTGCATTAGCATTAGTAAAGAAAAATCTTGTGGGGAAGAAGGATGATAAAAACATGACACAATTGTAGCAGATGGAGATTGTGAACAGAGAACCTACACCTAATTCTGAGTAATTTGCCCTATTTCGAGTATATTTTTAGCAAAATGACGTGACGGACAGAAATAACCATTTAAAGAACTCATCATGTCAGGGGTTATGTGTACATTGTACAGCCAGAGCAGAGTCCGCAAAAATTATCGTAACGGGTTTGTTTTTGCTAAATGACTCAATACATTACAGAATTAAAATCAATATTTGTTTCGCAGAAATGTGAGCTGCCTTGTTTAATCCACATGATGTTTAGAGAACACAATTAACGTTCAATTCAGAGATGAGAGCATGTATGGGTCATAAATTGCTTTGAAAAATACTCCCATTAGCAACTACGTTTTCCCAGAAATTTACTCACACATAATCACACTACAATTTTTGTACATTTATTGAAATATCACAAAACATTAGCAAACCTTGAGTAATGCGATCACAATCCGAGTTTCGGCACTCTGGA
>JAQGCB010001228.1:0-15471 GCA_034698835.1 Protaphorura tricampata | reverse complement strand
TGGATGACCCAAGGTACCCAAAAAGTTTGGTCCGGTTCCTGAACCCACTGAACACCCAAATATGTTACCTTGTTAGAGGGACATTTTTATTTTTGTCGGTTCGAGAATGTTACTATCAGTAATTAGTATCCAACTGCAGAATTGCACAACGTTAGAAAACCTTGCCGTTTGCTGAATTCTAAATTTTCAAGTCTCGGTAACAAAGTTAGTATTTGAAAAATTTTTTAGAAAAAACGGAAGGCGAGATCCGCGTTTCTATGAATAATGAAATTAAAGTTGAGTAAAACTAGGGTTAAAAGTGAAAAAGCAACTCTGGCTGGAAAAGTATACTCGAGTTTCTGAACAGCATGCTAAGTAGCGATAACCATACACAATACCATTTCACAGTCAAATTTACTTGCAGGTATTGGCAAAGGTGCCCAAAGGATTTGCGAGCTGTGCAAAAACACCAGACTTTTGCCAAAAGACACTATGTCCTTCAAGATTTGACAATCCATTGGCAACGGGATCTATTATTGGCGGAACCGGGCCCGAATGTGACGAAAATGGAGTATGTCATTGTAACGTCGAACGGGCTCCAAACACCATGTTAGTTTACAGACCTCCTGATTGAGGAAAGAAAAGGATTGTGCTCTAGCCTGTTCGTCCACTTCAAGTCAAGAAGCTGCTGTAGTTTATGAAGACAAAGCTAACAATAAGAAATATTGCGTATGCTTTTCATCACTTCGGGAAGAAGAAGTAGAGTAGGGGAAGAGCTGCTGGAGCACTAGTTCACGTCATCTCTACATTCGGCTTGACTCAACAATTAATTTAATTCGTTTTCTAATTTTAATCATTATGTTGTATCTTAATTTCACAATCACACGAATTCTAAAATTCCTTCTTGTTAATGCTTTTCTTCCTTCCTCCTTCGCAGCGGCAATCTAATATAGTGAAATTGAGCAGCGCAACAATGAATTCCGGCCATGTACGATCACTCTGTTTGCTCTTATTACTATCGAAGAGCAATATTGGTAGAGGATTGCGATGCGCGATATTGCTATGTGAAATTGCAGCTTTACTCCCTCAATAAATAACAGTTTTGCAAAGAAAGACAATCTTTTACTCGTCTCTCATTTTACTGCTTTTCACATGATCAACTAGAATTTATTTTGGAATCGAGAGAAATTGAATATGAAGGACGAATAGAAAGCTGATTATATTAATTCAGCGTGTACATATGAGACATACACATAATTGTGCTATCACAAATGACAAATCTCGTTCACATTTATTTGTCGATTTCAAAGTTGAATCTCAATATCAACTTCGAACTTGGATTCAATACGTGAAAATAAAATATAATATCAGAAATTGGCCCATTTCACCAGTATCTACCTCACGAGTCCCAATTTTATTCTCCTTCGCAAAATTATTACACATAACACGTCATAGTACCATAATGTATGCATGTTCGTAATACAAATATAGCCTTCACAAAAACAATAGAAGTTATGCCAGACAATTCAAATCAAAGTAGGCGAAGAAAATGTTTTTGAAATTAATTCTTAAATTCGAATTAGGTCAGGAAAACAGTAGCAGCCTAATGCCAGTATAACTCATTCTTGCTTTAGTCCTACCTTTTCGTTTTTCAAGTTAACTAAGGTTCTCTGCAGAATTTTACGAACTCAAAATTCTTATTCCAACTGAGGGTTTTACAAATTTAACCTCATATCGCAAATACGTTAACGTTTCTCAAAACAATGAAAGTGTACACAGTTTTGATCTTGATTGCTTTCTTCAAACAGCAACAACTAGTAAGTTTGATCAGTTTCTAATTTTTCTGTCATTCTGCTAGTACTTGTGAACTTTATTCATTTCTGGGCACGAAAGAAAAAAAACCAAGCATTTTACGGCGAGACGGCAGAACCTTTTTCAAATTAAATAAAATCATATTTAACTTTCAATTTCATTCATGAAATTTGCAGGCGTCCGCTCAGGTGTTACAAGGCTTTGGAAGCTGTGCCGAACAACCTGAACTGTGCTCAAAAACTTTGTGCCCAGACCCGTCTGGAAATGCAGTGGCAACTGGACCCGGTTCTGTAATCGGTGGATTTTTCAAGGGACCCGAATGTGACGCGAATAACGGAGTTTGTCATTGCAACGTTGAAAGAGCTCAAAACACCATGAAAAATTACAGAGTTCCTAACCAGAGTGAAATGAATTGTGCCCAAGCCTGTGCAGCCAAACAAGAAGGCGGAGTGGTTTATGAGGACAAAGCTACAAGCAAATCCAAGTATTGCGTTTGTTTTTCATCTTTGCGAGATAAACCCGCCAATGGAGCTGGAGGTCGCTGATTTATCACATATTTACAACCTTCCATAACTTGCTTTCTAAAACTAACCATTCGACAAAAAACAACTAAATTCAAATTATTCTTTTAAAATGTAATTGGTTTAGAATTAAAAACTAGAAATTATGCATGATGACTTTTGCTGCTAATAATATGCCTTACTTTCTACTGACACTCAGAAATGATATTCTACGATCTTCGAGTCAAGTATCTTGATCCTCCGTTTACAGAAATTGTTTACAAAGCTCATAAAACTTATGAAGTGTGCACATTGTAGGAGATCTTTCCAGAAATATGCTTTTCTGTTGTAGACAACACAGAAATATTTTTTGAACTAGCGAAAATGCAAAAATGAACTGTTCTACCCATACTAACTTATAAGCTCTTGCACATTCATGCTAGCAGGTGCAGGAATATTTGGATGCTCATAAGACGTACATATATATGAACACCCAGGACTAGAAACGAAAATGCGAAGAAAGTCAGAGAATTGAAGAAAAAGTTTTGTCCCATATACATGCATTTCGTAACACGTAGGTCCAGAGTACGGATAAACTACTTAAACACACTCAAAACAATGGCTCGTTTAATTTAGGATTGAAGGTCGTGCCAGTAAATGGAATGAACTTCCGTGTTCTGACCTAACACTATGCAGCGTGTGCATGAAATGTTAATTGACACTTTCCTGACATAACAAACTCACGATTTAGAACTAAAATTAAAACTTATTAAAATGATAGCCCGTTCTATTCATACTTGTGTATGAGTCCCGTAATCCATTTTCAAGTTAAATTGAGAGCAATTCCATCACTTCATGTGCCATTGACTGCATGACATTAAATTGGCATATTTCATTTCCGCTTCTTTTGCTCTCTTTTGTCTAATGTCTTTCATGCGTATTGAAGGGGGGATTAAAATGACAAAATCAAATGCCTTCATCTAATGCTCATACGTTATCCGAGACGACCAAAAGGTGGACGGGATTTTGGAGGTAACGCTTCCAACTGTCAACCAGTCGTTTCTGAATCTCCCACAACATCTTCTGATTCAGTGAAATTCTGGTTAAACATATCCTCTCAGTTATTCAATAAATGTATCGGTCGGACGAGGCAGAAGCAATAGTTCAAAAAATATTTCGTGTAATGAATTGCGATTACTCCTTCGCTGGGTTAAACTTGACAAAACATGCAAGGTCGCTTGGATGGAATAAACTAGTTATTTCTCTAATTAATGGAAATATTCCCGTTAAAATACATGAGCGGGTATATCAACTCGCGAGTGCACCAGGTGTACTTGCATCAAATTATGCAACGAATTTCATCATTGATTCCAAATTCCAACTGCGCTTCGCATTGACATAATTTCTCTCACCTACACCTAATTATCCTCTTAATCTTCGTGTTCATCTATTCATCCGTTTGAATACATACAATGCATCAAAAAAAGGTACAATCATATCCATAAATAATGATTTTGGTGGTGTTTTATGAATGATGGCCTGATGCAAGGTGGTTGAACATGCTCTTTTGTTTTTGACTTACAGAAACAGTTGACTTAATGAATGACAACTACATTTGTTTACAAAGTTTTATATTCTTATGGTGATTTCTCCGAAAAACTCCGAAAAACGAAATGGACTTTGTATAGGATTCGTTATCTCCCTAAAATCTTGTACCTTCAGAAATACGTTCCGGTGAAGGTTCAGCCTCTTACACCTCTGAATAAAAAACCAATAAAATTCATTAACAAACTTTCATTAATCCATTAGATCTTTCATTAGAGTTGTATTTCTATTGTCATGATAAAATGGCATGACATGTTAGGTATTTTCCCCAAAATTCCGCTGCATTGATCTGACTACACTTTGGGTGGAAAACTAATTCAAAATCTCAAGGTTCAGGTGAAATAGATACACATCTGTTGTCATCTCATTTCATTTCGTAATTCGCAATCATAACAAAAATTTACATCTTCAAAGAATACGGTAGAACGGCAAGATTATCGGGCCAATAAAAGGCAAAAAATTCTTAGTCCAATTCATCAGTCCCGTCTGAATCGGAGGAGAGTGACAACTACAATCTGACTGATTGGAATCCCTATTTATTTGGGATCCCACCACCTGCACCTACATCTGTATCTGTCAAAATATTTCAACAAATCTGAAGTTTGAACGTCATCTAATCAACGTCAAGGGTAAAGTGAGTGAATCCTTTTCATTTTCACTTTTCATTATTCGAACAAAATAGGAAGGTTAACATAAACTGTAAATTCAAAGCCCTGTCTATGGTATAACAGTTCACATGGGGGAGGAATGAAAGATTCCTTTGCAAAAAGCACTTTTACATATTGAAGGATTCTGAACGTAGAAAACCCAAACCACATTAATTAACCCTGACCAAACACAGTCATGTGCGCAAATTCTGGATTGACAGAGATTTGTGAGACCAGATTTACAGATCTGGCTCCTACAAAGTAATCAAAGCGAACTCTTTCAGAAGTTTGAATGGAGTTTACGGCACATTCACTTTTTTTAATCAAAGTGAGTGTCCGCACATTCACACAATTGCTCCAGAAGTGGAGTCGCACAGCTGAGTAAGTTTGGAACTTAGAATATAGAAATTCTCGCCCTATATTTTGTAGAAAGAATCCAAATTCACTTGTTACTTTCTTACTTCTATTTTCCTCAAAAAATACTTTTATTTCTAATTGGAAATTTAATGGAACTCATCTAGTAAAAAGTCTATCATATTTCCCAAAGTGCCAAAACTACTAAAAGCCGTTTACTCACACAAACAACACACACCGGGGTAGAAAAATTAATTGTTTTATTTCTTGCTAATCTTAGACATGTCATCCGTATCACTGCTAATATGTGCCGGTTTGGCCATACTCGCAGTCTCTATTTCTGGAACCCCAACTGGTCAAGATGAGAGTATAAGAAAATCGTATGCTGGTTATAAGCTTCTGAGAACGCTGCCAATTGAGGAATCCCAAAAAGTTGAGGCACTCTTGCTCAGTTTGGACGGGAAAGAAGGTAAATAATATTTTCTCATGCAGAATAATTCCTACAAGTCTATGAAAGGTCAAACCTTCCGAGCAATAAATTGAAGGACTAAAACTGGCATCACATACTAAAAATAGAATGGTGTGTTCCCCTCTCCGTATCAGTATATCATTTTAATTGCTGAAAATTTTCGGAAATATTTTTCCTCAGGTGTTCACTTTTGGAAATATCCAAAATTGAATGAAAGTTCTGACATTTTGGCGTCACCACGATTGGAGAAGCACGTTCGAGTCCTTCTCACCGAGTTGGGACTCCAACACGATGTTATTATCCATGATATTGACGAAATACTGAAAGGAGAGAATCCAGCTGAAATCCCACAAGAGATTGAGGGAAGACAAGTGGGAGCTAAACCAAGACTGAATTTTAAGTCGTATTTCCGCTACAATGGTAACCACGCTTAGTACAATCTAATTTGGAATTCGATTTCCATTGTGCTAATCCCGACTGACTGTGATTTCTCTCTTAATTCAGATATTGTCAACTTCTGCAAGTTCTTGAGTGAGAACTCTAGAGCGAACGGCGGACCTCAAGTAACCATCGAATCCGTCGGGAAATCTACCGAAGGTCGTGACATTGTTCTTGTCAAGATTTCTAATGGAGATGGTGCAGCTAAACCAGCAATTTGGATGGATGGTGGGATGCACGCCAGAGAATGGATTTCCCCAGCTACGGTCACGTACGTTACGTAGCATT
The DNA here is from genome assembly GCA_034698835.1 of Protaphorura tricampata. Taxonomy (NCBI): domain Eukaryota; kingdom Metazoa; phylum Arthropoda; class Collembola; order Poduromorpha; family Onychiuridae; genus Protaphorura; species Protaphorura tricampata. The sequence goes on along the minus strand of JAQGCB010001228.1, from coordinate 9,379 downwards.
ACTAGACAATTGAGTTCATTGAGATTTTTGCACTAATGCTGTAAATGTTACATACAGGTACATTATGAATACTCTCGTCAACGACCCTGCCAAGAGTTCCGAATTACTCAAACAATTTGATTGGTAAGATTTCGTTAATTGACATTCATAATATAAAGCATGGCTTATTTTTAGTAAAGAAATGGTTAGTCTTCCATACGATGGAGTAAAGACTTCCCTAGTAGTAGAAAGAAATACCATCTAGAATAACCTGTCGTATTATAAATTAATGTTCCCTTCTCTAAAGGTACATTGTTCCAGTCATTAACGTCGATGGCTACGAGTACACACACACAAATGACAGATTCTGGAGGAAGACTCGATCTCGTACCAGTTCATATCTTGGGTGCCGTGGTGCTGACCCTAACCGGAACTGGGCATTCCAATGGGGAGGAGAAGGAACTTCAAGTGACCCATGTTCAGACATTTACAAAGGTCCTCGTGCCTTCTCGGAACCAGAAACCCAGGCAGTTGCAAATGCAATTCTTGCAAGAAAGAGTCAAATCAAAATGTATCTAACGTTTCACTCATACTCCCAAATCTTGTTGGTGCCCTGGGGCTTTGGAAGACAGAAGCCAGCTGATTACCAAGAATTGTACAATTTAGCACTCAAGGGGAAGAATGCTTTGCAACAAACTTATGGAACTCAATACAAAGTGGGCACAGCACCTGATATCTTGTACTCCGCAGCTGGTGGTTCAGATGATTGGGCAAAGGGTAAGTCCTACGACTGACTAAAAACTCACTAGAATGAAAAATAGTCTAAAAAAGAAAAATGAATTTTACAGGAGCTGCTGGAATAAAATATTCCTACACATTTGAGCTCCGTGATACTGGACGCTACGGTTTTGCTCTTCCAGCTGCACAGATTCAACCAGTTGGAGAAGAAACTTTCAATGCTGTCCAAGCTTTGGCCTATGGTTTGAATCAAGCAATGAATTTGAAAGACGGATCTAATTCCCCCGCAGCTCCAGCTCCAGGAGCAAGACCCCAAACTCCACCCAAAATGCCCCAAAGGCAACCCGGGCAACGACTCCCTAATTACCCTCCATGGCGCCCTCATCTCAACGACGAAGGAGAGCTAGAGAATTATGTCGAGCAAAGTATAGACGCAGCAGGACCGGCACTAGTTCTTCACTAACTTTAGACAAGGTGGACGACTGATTAAATTATAATAGCGATTGATTTTTCTGTAATCTGTTTTTAACCCTCGCACTCTCCCAACTCTCAACATTTTGAATCTTTAATGAATATATTTTAGTATGCGTCTCATTATGGTCAAGCTATGTATTCTTTCACTTTCTCTAGCTAATTCTTGAATTCACCTGATTCTTCCCTGTGTAAATAAAAAATATAACGTTACTCACTTTAGCGGTCTTGATCTGAGCGTATAATTTGTCGTTTTCCTTCTGGTACGACTTATTTAGGGCTGTTAGGTTCTCAATCTCTGTCCTCATTTGTTCCAAACGCTGTGACTCCTGCGAAATGACTTCGGCAAGGAAATGCTCTTGGCGTTCCTTGCTAATGTTCTGTCCAAAATCCTGTTGAGTAATTAAGATGTGTCAAGTGAATAAAGTAAAGTTATTTATAATAATTAAGAAAAATACTATAACAAACTTATATCTTCTTTGATCGATTAAATGGTTAAAAATAAACTCATATGTTAAATCATAAAAATACAACTCATAAAATATATTCATTAAAAAACTGCACTCACTTCATACTTCTTCGAATTAAAGTTGGCGTCCATTCCAGAAATTGAATGTATACTTCGTGGAACAGGAACTGGTGGAACTTCGGAAGGAATGCTTTTGGGTTTTTTCGAAGGCGTCTCATAACTAGACGATTTTGACTTAGATTTCTCTGATGATGAACTTGAACGTGTTAACAATTTCGTTTTTTCAGGATATTCTCCAGCATGACTTTGTTCTATCGGTGCTGCGGATATTTGGTTGGAAACTGGAACTACAACAGGTGTTTTTGTCTTGGCGGTGTCGGACGTTCCTTTTGAAGGGACCTTAGGTGGAAGATGACCAACGACCCTGCTTGGTTCATTTGAAGAACCCGAAGCAGCGTTTCTGGAGGATTTTGAGAAACCCGGTTCGGGTCGTGCATTCTCTTTCAGTTGCATCTGGACAGATGCAGCAGCAGATCCAAATCCAGTTTCATATGGACTTTTCTTCTTTCGATTGCCCGCAAACTTTAGGACTTGATCTGACATTGAAAATATTTGCGCGTCTGCGTCTCCGGCTCCCACATCAGTTATCGTTAAACGTTTCTCTATATCCTCATACTCTTGGAATACTTCATCAATAGAGCGATCAGCTGTTCCAGGGCGGGATTGAGATTCCGGAGCAGCATTCGATCCTATTTCCGCCCGTTTATCTTCTTCGAGACCGTATATAATTTTACGAATTTCATCCAGTCCTGAGGATAAAGAATTTGAACTTGAGATATCGTCTTCGGATTGAAGTTTCACCTTAGATCGAGGCCTATTAGAACGTGACTTCGACACAGACGCCGAATGCGATTTAGATGGTAAAGAAGGAGCGGCGGAATGCGACAATTGAGATGATAGCGATTCCCCCTCCTCGTCAATTTCACTCAACCCAAAGATATTTTCCAGATCACTGTGAGCCTGCTCTAACTTCTCCAATTTACGGAGAATATCTGCAGTGTTCAGCTCGTGCGTTGGGACCTCGGCGCTTGTATTCTTACTGTTTGACGGTGCTGGCGGTGGAGAATTTGTAAAATCTGAAAATATAATAAAAATCATATTTGAAAAGCCAACAAATGAAACATCGATTTTTGTACAACTAAGGCCAAACATAACCAAACCCACATACTATACTATACGGCTATAACTCGTCAAAATTAAGTCAATATCCAATTGGTGTCATTTTGCTGGGATCACGTAAATCGTGTTTCCTATAATGGAATACTACGCTCGCGACTAATGTCGTAATGTCTGTTACTAGCTACACGAGGATCCAATCAATAATCAAATCTTCAAATCAGGACAATACACAAGTTTGCAATTCTAAGTTGGAAGAGACACGCGAACCACACACGTCAGTCGTGTTCTCGATTAGGGAATTTAGCCCAAACACCTACTAAGCTGCATAGGTTCAGGACATTACAAATTGTTAACTGATTCACGATGTGATTTCATTTGAAAAGAAACAAGAAAAGCATATATGGTGGGTTGAGCGAAAAACTGAGCATTTTTGAACTTTTTATAGGATGTTCAATGATATGTTAAAAGTTTTTCTATTCGCATTTTCGTCTCATTCACAAATTCCTACAATTTCTCATATTTCCATTCACGTACTTGTTACGAGAGGACGGGCCCATCGAATTAATTTTGAACTCATTCTCTTATTCTGATCCAATCTTAACCTTCTCTTCTCTCTTTTAGTTAGCAATTGAATAGGTTTCCCAGAGTTAAATTGAGATCGTCGCTTCAATCTTTTCGGTGAAAAGTAATTCTGACATGTAAAAACAGAAGGAAACCAAGATGTGGAGGAGGAGGAAGGCAATAAATTCCGAAAGGTAAGTGGAGAAGGAAGACATCCTGCAAATTGAAATTAAATTCTACTCGTCAACAGCCTTAATTCTCGGTATAAAGGACCATAAGTAAAAAATACAGGATCTAACCTAGCCATGATATCCCATATGCACTGCCTAGTGCCTATGGCAAATTACACTCTTCCACGGATATACATTTCTATATCCGACCTCAACATCTATTTCTGTTACTTACTATTATAATTGTCTCAGCTCAGCTGTCGGTCAGTAATACGAAATTATCTGACCTGATTGATCAAAACGGAAGTTGCTGCATAAACTAATATTCATACGATGGCAGTACAAGAATCGGATATATTTGACCTAGCTATGACCCTGTGCCTGTCATGACCTCCCTTGAGTCCATCTAATCATGGGTTACCGAAGAAAATGGATGTCAAATGTGGCATTGCTTTGTGTTTGTGACCCCTTATTCAAAATTTTGTATCGGGCTACCATATTCGTACAGTGTGTCTCTGTGTCTGCGTCTACTGTTTAAAAACTAGACAAAAATTCTTAACAAAAAATAAATCACCCATCCTTTAAATAAATTCCTTACCCGCACTAAAACTGTCCATCTCTTCGACCGAATTTTCTGAGTCTTGACGGGTGGATGTCCGTGGAGGATTCTGTTTCTTAAGACCTTGACTTGGACGACTGAATCCCTCGTAACTAGTTGTACTTGAATCATCTGACCTTGACCTTGACTTTGACCTTGGCTTGCTCGAAACATTAGGATCGGACGTTGACGCTGCTGCGGCAGCGGTAGCGGTAGAGTCTTTTTTCCTCCTGCCTGGTCGTACGGACCTTCCGGAGCCGGTGGCGGCTGAGGATTCGTCGTCCTTCTCAAAATCCATGGAATACGCTTCTTCGTCACTCGACATATTAAAGGTGCGGGGTCAAAGTTCACCAGTGGAAATGTTAATCAAGTAATTTGTTAATTTCGTCAGTGAAATTCAAAAATAATCGAACAACTGACCGACGGATCGACGGAAAATAACTTCTGACTTTTGACACTTTTGTTTTGTTGTGAGTTTTCAAACTACATTGATTTTCCGCACTCGCTCCCGCGACTCCCTGAAATCTCAAATTGTACGAAATGCACATGGTGGGTCATAAATAACATTGAAGAGTTACATGCAGAAAGATGAGATATACATTTTGTACCGTGTACTGTGTACTGTGCTGTACATAATTTATTTCCGATTCTTGCGTCAGGGAGATATTGGTTTGAAGTGTCCAACTTGCAAAATGGATCATTGAGGTTAGCAATTAAATCCGTTGGGATGGAACTTTTTTAGGAATTTTGGAAAAATTGTATAGTGTTAAAAATTAAGAATCATGTAATTTCAGAGTTAAAAAAAACATGATGCAGGATATATTCCATTAAAAAATTGAGGACTCTCCGGTCCTCTGTTTACCCAGCCGGCAGCCAGCACCCTGGATTTGGATTAATTTTGTCTCAAATTTTTTGAAGGCGCTATTGATTAATAATACAATTATTGACAATAGAAATGATAGATCCCACATAAAAACATGAAATGGTCTATGAAATCGAAATGTGGGTATCGTTTTTTATCGACAACCTTACATGATGTGAATTATGTATGAGCCACCTTGTATTCATTGCTTCCATGCCACGGCCGGCACAGAATTTTTACCGGGAAGTCTACCTTTGCTTCAAATATCTAAAAGATTCGGTTTTGACCGACCGTGCACCGCAACCGCATGTGTTTTAAAATCAGAATTTCATTTTCCATCGGTAAAAAAGTTTTACTGAAATTAAAATTTTGACAAAATGTTTAATCGAGAAAAGAGGAAACCTGGGGGCTCAGGGGAACAACGGAGTAAGACGAATGACGAGAACGCTGGGAAGGAAATCGTGACAAAAATTCGGAGTGAACGAGAAGTCGGAATTATTCTACATTTATCCAATCATCAAAGATTTGACGCGGTTGTTAAAGAACGGTAAGACATAATGGAATTTGAACAATTTTTTTAGTGAATGTCAGTCGCACTGGCTTTTTTTTAACGCGACGTTTTCCATTCCGAATGTGTACAATTTTGAAAGATGTGTAATGATTTCTTTTATTGGTATTTTTAATTGTGTATTTATTTTCTAGATACTCTGATTTTCATGTGAATGAGATTGACCCAAATGGCCAAATCGTCCGCTTAACTTCATATGAGCTACCAAAAGATCGTAAGCGTCTTCTTATTTTTATATAAGCAAAGTTGTATTCTAAAGGGCTAACCCATTGCTGTATTTGTGTATTTTAATAGCACGAGAAATCGTTGACGAAAATGACCCTATTTTCTCCAAATGGTTAAGTGAAGACATCCGCGTCCGAATTCAGAAAATGCAATTAGTTGCAAGTGAGTGTATTACAAAACAGATAGAAACGTCTGTTGAAATTAAGGTGAGCAAATACATATACTTCTAGTAATTAGCGCGGCTCTAGATTCTTTAAAATTAATTGGTTAAAATGTTTTAGAAATAGAAAGGTAAACGAGTTATTGAGGAATTGTAATTTTGGGTGGGAGAGTTTGACCCATTAGTATATATTAATTTATTTTAGGTCACTGACGCATCGAAGGAGGAAAGAACAAAAATTCATAGGTGGTTGTCAATTTGGGACAAATTGGCTTCAGAAACAAAGGATAAAGACAACGAAAAGTTTATTGTGGCTTCAATCAAGAAGACAAGTAAAGCAAAATAGAAAGTAGTACTGGTATTGTCATTTTTGTCATTGTAGCACATGTTTTTAAATGATGCTATTACTTATTGTCCTCTTCTAGCCGGAAGACGAGATTTCCGAAGACCTGCCAGCAGGGCAAGATATACGCATTGTGTCCTCTACAAAGAAGGAGTTGAAACAACAGATGCTATTACATATTTGGCCATAAAACTCAAGTAATTTTTTAGGATAGAAAAGATCTTGGATACATTTGATAGCATAAAAATTTCTAATTTTTTACAACGTTCACTTTAGATATAGGCCGGATCACATATCCTACGCCGGTACGAAGGACAAACAAGCGAAAACCACGCAAAGACTGTGCTTCTCAAATGTAGACGCAGCCCGACTTCTTGAGGTGAATAAATATTCAACACAAAGCAAACTGGGCAACTTTAATTATCAAACACAAAAACTTAATTTGGGGGATTTATCTGGAAATCATTTCACAATTTTACTAAAAAATGTTCTGGCGGATTCAGACGATATAATAGACTTTGCGATAAATAATCTTGGGACTCAAGGGTTCATTAACTATTTTGGACTTCAACGATTCGGTTCATACTCCGTTCCAACTCATCTTATTGGCAAAGCAATGATTCAGAATAAATATGATCAGGTATTTCAATACATATAATTCAGCTGTATTCTGTAATTCGTAAATATCCCGGCATTCATTCTGGGAATACCGCAGTAGTACAGCTTACAATAGGTTTTATTTCATTGTGAACAGGTTGTAGACCTAATTCTGGCGCCGAAGCAAAATGACCCAGACTTTATGGCCGCAGCCAAGAATGTGTGGTTCACCAAGAGGAATCCTCAAGAGGCTTTTAAACTAATTCCATCTTGGTGTCGATCGATTGATGCCAATTTACTGTATGGTCTCTCCAAATGTGGGCGGAACGATTACCAGAGTGCTTTGTCTTCTATTCCTCGAAATTTGAGGCTTCTTTATTTGCACTCCTACCAATCCTACACATGGAATAGAGTGACGAGTTACCGTATTAAAGAGTACGGGCTCGTTCCGGTTGTCGGCGACCTCGTTTATGCTGATTCACAACAAGTAGATTCCTCCCTGGATCCAGTAGACGAGGGTAGATTTTTAATTAAATACAAAACAATGCAAACCATAAGCAAGACTAGTTTATTGGATTGAATTATAATTTTATTCTGTTCTTCAAACAGCTGGAGTTGGAGATGTTAATTCTCCTGAGGACTCGTCAGCCATAAAAGTCCTTTTGACAAACACAGTCAGTCCAGATTTAAGTCGTAAAATTCCTGAAGTAAAAGTTTTGTCTGCCGACGATTTGCCCAACCACACTATTTATGATGTTGTTATCCCACTCCAAGGAACTGAAGTCCAATACCCAAAAAACAAAGTTAACGACTACTTTGAGCAACTGTTTCTTGAAGGAGGAATTGGAGAAGATAGTCTTGAGAAATTTGCGTCCAGGTAATTCAAATTCACGATTTTACGTGATTTTATTCACAGAGTAGCCCTCTGTGAATCTGATTTCATTTTCGTCGAAATATGGAAATATGGCCGTTTAAAAAAATATACTGTAGAGTTTAGAGTTTCCGTGAAATTCGAGACTCCTTGTCCGTCCTTATTCAAAAGCCGAGTATCGGCGACAAACCGTCAAATGTGTGTAGTTATTTCACCTGTGTTTTTTTTTGTTTAGACCGGATGCTCCCAAAGGTGCTTACCGGAAACTCGTCGTTATCCCCAAAGATGTGTCATACAAAGTTATTCCGTACTCAGATGAAGATAATTTGGACACTTTCATTCCTTCTGACCTCGACCGACTAAATAAATCAGAAGTATTACCGTCAGACCCATCTGCATTGAGCAATACTTTAACCAAGGACAAGAAATGTATCGTTCTTGAGTTTTCCCTACCTAGTTCGTCTTACGCTACAATGGCTTTGAGAGAAATACTTCGAGGAGAAGAACCGATAGAAATAGATGGTCGTGAAGAAGAGTCAACGAATTTGACAACACAAGACGAAGACCAACAAGCAGAGACGGAAGCAGTGGATTTAAAACCTGACACAATATATGAACAAGAACATGATACTGTTATAAAAAGGGCAAGATTAGAATTAGTTGTCCCGGAGGATGAAAAAGTAAACCCATGAATACATTATTAATTATTTAAAATTGTTATACCCTCTTTCTTTGTTCAATTTATAAGAAAAATATTAAATATGAAAATAATAGACTTTAATTTCCGGGACCAATCATTTCCGACTTTCTGCTTTTTGTCCGTGAAAACTCTAATCGAGTGGAAAATAAAGTGTTAGACTGAATATTTTTTTTATTGTGTGTGTGTCTCTTCGTCCAGCACCATCATCTACGGTTAATCCCGGAGCTGCTTCCCTGATTTCTAAATACAGAAAGCTCTTATTTTTTTAATTCAATTTTACTCTACCACCAGCAATGACCGTAGTACTCGGGCAGTAAAAAAATTACGCATGATTTTATTTCTCCATCGACGGCTGTGTGTATAAATCGTTCATAACGAAACGAACTGAGAAATTGTTGAGTAAAATAGAAAATTGAGTATGAATTCGTCTACATCTACGAAGTATTTAACTACAGGGTGGATCATAACCTCCTGGCTACTACTAATCCAGAACAATCAAACTGAATTGCGGTAAATGGAATACTCGCATCCTATAGAGTATTTTGATGGATACAGCAAATTATTACAGCAGACTTGCTAGTTTCGTTATGCGTCTAGTATGAAATTGACCACAAATATGTACAGGGTGGGACGTAATCATCCGAAATATTGAAATACAATATGTAAGCTAAATACATACATCATACTCCGCTCAAATATATGGGACTGTATCTCTTATAGATTGAACGTAATGTGACAGTTTCGAAAAATCATTACCATAACAACTTGAGCACTGGACTTTGTTGATTAATTTTTTCACCAAAAAATTCGTATACTGATTGTTAACCGGATACATCAGCCAGGCTGTTAGTCACGGCGCAGAGAATACAAGTACACACACACACTACA
>JAQGCB010001227.1:0-15474 GCA_034698835.1 Protaphorura tricampata | reverse complement strand
ATTATGTCGTATCTGGGTGCTGGTAGACACCACATGACTATCCCTTGTGAGTAAATTTAGTTTGTGGTAATTTCTTTCTCAGCATTAGAACCGTTTCAGTGAGTTTGAATAGTTTTGATCCAAGATTGTAAACTACAAAAATCGTTACTAAGAGTACAACACTAACCACGAGTATGAATACAAATATAATGAAGTTCAAGTGAATACGAATCAACAAATAATTCACAAAGATGATGCCAACTGAGAGCACCATGGTCAGAAACGGGAGATACAAGTCTCGGATGCATTCGTTCAGTTGGGAAATTAAAATGGCGAAGCATCGGTAGTGGGTAATCCAGTTTTTATGATTCTTGAAGAATGACCCAACTTCAGTAAATCTGGTAAGAATATATTAATATTATTCAGGTTCAAGCATTAGAATCAGTTGAAATATTCAAATGAAGCGACATAATTTCTAACCTTAATGCTTGAACCATGTCCAATCCGACAAGAAACATTGGAAATCCCAAGGCAGTATAAATATACATGGAGGCTACGAACGATGAGAAACTGACACAGTTAAGAAGAGCGAATAAGATGAAGTATTCTATTGAGGTGGTTTTCCAACCACTCAACATTTCATCAGTGCTTTGGTCACAGATTGGTAGGATGGGAGATAGAATGTGCCATTTGCATCTCATCATATAGACAAAAGCACCACCGCCTTGCATACAACAAGCCCCCACAAATATAGATTTTAGGAAAGCTCCGTACCTGTCATTACGTCCCCGCCCGTTACTGTCAGTTTGGAAAGCTGTATAGAGGACAAGATTATATACAATTCAATTACGAGGTTCATAGAGTCTGAGTACATCCCTAATGGAGGTGGCAATGGGTCGGGCCAGGGCCGGAAAGATCCGAAATGAATTCGGACATTACCGGGCCAGGACTAGGACCATAACGGTTAACGCGTACAATGCAAAGCCATGTGACTCGTGAATCCTCAAAATTGAAAATCTGTTAATTACCGTTAAATTTGGAGAGGTACAAGTTGAAATTATTGAGTAGAGTCACGAGTTCTTCTCGTTTCCACACTGTATGCAGATTGAAAAAAGTGGAGGAAAAAATGAATAAGATGAAGATCAATCGCCCAACGTCATCCACACGAGTAATATCGACACCTCCGTTTTGAACATCCAGGACGAAACTGATCATCAATATTATATAGATCAGGGTAACAAAAGATACTGTGGCGAAGTATCGGGCGAGTTGGTACTTTGATGACACATTATGGACAACGTATTTCGTGTCCATATAGGCTGGTAGCACGCCGAAATAAAAGGCAAATTTGATATACAGCATTTGTGCTTGATTGATTTGAAGTTGGGACTTTTTAATCATTCGATTTTTGTTTAATTTAGCAACGGCTTTAGCAACGACCAGCTGAGAGATTTTTGGAGTCATCCTGATTTCGATATTAGAATACATCGGTTAGATATTAGCCAGCCACTATTAAATACCTCTTTATATTTGTTAATTTCTTGTATATTTTGGGACTAAATTGTGGACGACTTTTGTGTACTCCTTCGCAGTCTAAAATTTGACCGCTGAATGAGAACTTGGGGCTGCCTACCTTCAGAACTAGTTTCTCTATGTCCGGGGTGATGTGGTGGTTTGAGGCTTCGTAACTGGACTGGAGTTTACAGTTTGCAGTCGACAAACCCTGTGATACGTATTTCTTTAGGGGTCTCTGTAATATTTAGGTCTTATTAATTGAGTATCATCGTCCGCTTGGCCAAATCAATATTTAAATTCGGTTTGAATAGAAGATTGGACTGCCGACTGCGTAGCGTGACAAACTAGGATAATACTCAGAATCAAAATATTCACGATCGTTCAAAAAGGAAACAGCCTACTAATTTATTATTAGTACTTCAAAATTATTTATGAAAAAGGAAAAGGAACGGTAACACGCCAAGTATCCTTAAAATTTTTGTAAAGAGCTGGTTCGTTATGTCCACTTCGTGTCTCAATTTCATGGAGTTATCATTTCCGCCTTATCCCCGATATCTTTTGCGTCAATCCGGTTTTGCTAATATTAAATTAGAAAAGACAATATTAAATTTTATCAGCAACAAAAGTTTTCATGGCAAGAAAATTTTTGTACCACAGGGAACCAAATGAAATCATTCGATATTTATAAATTAATCCATATCCAATTTTTAATGTTTCGTTATAAGCTATGCCCAGTTGAAACATTTTTGGACCGACATGACAGATGAATAATTTAGAAAATACAATTTATTATTCTTGCCGTGCTAGTTTATCATAGGTTGACACGCCAATTGTCGTGATGAAGGAAATGGATGTGGTGGAATTTATTAAACTTTCTATAATCCGTAAAATTGTACATATGGCGATCGTAAATTTTTTTTTATATTTTAACATTCTATGCTTGCCTTTATCATTTCCGTGTATAAACTACGCTTTCCCCTAATATTTTGCTAGCATTAAATTTAGCTAGGCCAAAATGACCAAATATCATACCCTAATTTTGTATTCGCACGAGCAAAATCGAGCCGGTAAACTAATTACTCTTTAGGTACTGTCAGGGACGTACATACCAGAGTGCCACGGTGTGCCTACGGTACACATGGGTGCAGAATTTTCCAGCCTTATATAATACTAAATAAATGTGTTGCGTTTAGATTATGGCTTGATTTACTGAAGCCATAATCTATTTACCATTTTTATGTGTGTGTGTGCGTATATTGATGAACCCATTTCAGTGGATCTGGTCAAGAGAGAAGAATTAATTTTATTCAGACGTATACATCAGAATCAGTTTTCTAGAACAGTATTTGCAAAGCCGCACGTTTTTATCTAGATTTCAAATCAAATATGGCATTTTCATTTGAAAAAATAATGTGAATTCGCTTTTAAATAAATAATGATTTGTGGATTTTGGTTGTTAAAAGTAAAATGCGAATGTTTGTAAAAAATGTCCGTGTTCATTTCCCGTAGTTAATCTCGGTGGAGTCGTATTTTAAAGCACCTGAAGGGAAAGAAGCAATTCGTGTATTTCTGGTGTCAACGGGCTATCAAACAATTGTGGAAAGTAGTACAGAATTCATTCTTTTAAAGCAATGATTTGTAATGGAGTTCATGAATAGACTCCTCAAATCAATTGGCGGTCTGAACATAGATGCATGATTAAAACATTTATTAGTTTCTATTCGGTTTTGAAGAAACGCATTAATTTTTGATATACATATTTTATTATTATAGCAACGAAAGATACATGGATACTCAATCCATAGATTTCTAGCCGTGCACAGTAAATATATTTAATTAAGGTAATGTCTAGCCTACATTTTAGATCTAATTACTATATATTACTCCAACACGCCTTCTATTTCTCAAGTATTCTGGCAACCTACGAAATAAGGTTCTGATATTCACAAGAATGACACGTATGACCGTAAAGATTCGTTTGAAATTCTCACAAATATGAAAAATAGAGAGACAAATACACCGATAGCGTATACACAGAATAATACGAATATGCTGGATTCTGAAAAGCTCATGCCTTTAACTTCATAGATTTTCTCAAATCGGCCACTCATTACCCGACGATAATTGTTAAGATTTTGATCATGTAACACTTGACGCCATTTTTCATACAAACCGGACATAACCAATATCTGGAGCCGACTCCTGAGTAAACCTCCATCTTGGTGTAAGCTTACAATTTCAAGCCCAACATTTGAATCCATAAACTTTTCTTTCCCTTTGTACATGTGAATATTATTGTTATTGTTATTAACTTCAGTGCTCTGGCAAAGCGCGTTTGACTCAGGGCGGATGAAATGCATTCACCGCCGTCGTCGTTGTGAAAGGTCGGGATACATGAATGATCCCCATGCCAAAAGAAATTATCTATTTGGTCAACATAATCCAAATCATAGGCTGTGTAAATAGTAAAATTATAACTCGAAAATTGGGAGAATGTCTCGAGTTTAATTGGTGGAGTTGGTTTGGTCAAATCCGTAACAATAATACCTTTCTAAGCGTTCGTGAGGATGCTTGAAGTATGATGGTTTCATACGAATTGTAATCCATGCAGACGGCCAATCCAATCAAAGTGAACAATATCTCTGGAATCATGTCATTGTACTCTAAAGTGATGTAGGTGATGGAGAAATGTCCACATTATGTCATGCGATGTATGCTTCGGAAACAAATATAGAATCTCCCTATGGATTTAGTATTATTTTTCGCCTGCTTATCTCCTAAATTCTACATTCAGAAGTTCCTCGAATTAATCGTTGTATTTAATCGTTTAGTTGTGGGTTCTTCAAATTGTACATTTATTTCAAAATTACAAAATTGAAGCTCCGTAAGAGAGCGTATGAAATAAATAAATACAACCGCCACTCCACTGTAATGCGCATTGTAGCCGATTTAATTCATAGTTTTGCGCGTGCGCTCAGCCTTAATGTCGCAGAACTTGAAACACCGGCGAAATTGGGGAGACGCGTGAAAACCACGTTAAGAGGACATGAAATGCGTCCTATAAAGGAATGCGAGTGACGAGTGACCGTGATGGTTGTCATGCAAGCGAATGACGAGTGATGAGTGATAACTTCACTCACAACTATAAACGACATACCCGGTGAAAATAACATTGCGAGTGACGACTATAAACAAAGCGTTAGTGCATATGAATTTATTAGAAAGCAAAAAATCAGGATTTTTTTTCTTTGATGATTCAAGCTAAATTGTAGTTGTAGCATCGGGCGTGTTAGAATGTAGAAATCAAATAGACACGAGGAGATTTATGGTGTAATCCTGGACGGAACTGAAGGCAATCAGTCTGGTATTTTCATCCAATTTCTTGATGGACCCGATCCAGAGATTCATCCTTCGCAGACTATTCAAATCTTTCTGAGTAAATTTATTTTGTCGTAATTTCTTTCTCAGAGTTAGAACTGTTTCTGTGAGTTTGAATAGATTCGTTCCACGTGTATAGATGACAAGGAATGTCACCATAAGTATTGCATCATCCAAGACCATGAATACAAATATAACAAAGCTCAGGTCAAGTCGAATTAGGACATAGTTTGCAAATACGATGCCTACTGAGAGCATTGTTGTCGAAAACGGGAGAAACAGGTCACGGACACAGTCGTTCAGCTGAGCAATTAATATGGCGAAACATTGGTAGTGGGTAATCCAGTTTTTATGATTCTTAAAGAATGAGCCAATTTCAGTGAATCTAATGAAAACACATTAATTTTACTTGATATAAAATCAGAATGAGAAGAAATTTTCAATGAAGCGTATTAATTTTTAACCTTAATGCTTCAACCATGTCCATTCCGACAAGAACGATTGGAAATGTCAAGGCGAAATAGATCAATATGGTTGCCGCAAATGATCCAAAACTGATGCAATTGAGTAGAGCGAACAAGATGAAGTACTCAATCGAAGAACTCTTCCAACCACTCATCACTCCACTAATGTTTGGGTCACAAATTGGTAGGATTGGTGACAGAAGGTGCCACTTACATCTGATCATGTAGACAAAAGCACCACCGCCTTGCATGAAACAAGCCCCCACAAAAATCCATTTCAGGAAAGCTCCGTACTTGTCATTACGGCTTCGTCCGGAATTGTGCGTTTGGAATGCTGCATAAATTGCAAATTTATTAAAACTGAACTACTAGTTTAATACGCAAACAATAGCGTAACTCTGGATTCGCGGCGGAATGTGGGGAGGACCACTGCTGAATTAGATGAGATGCTTGTAAGGCTAAAGATTGTAGTCTTCTTCTGATCTAGCGCGTCTTTTAGTTTGTCCTAAGCGGTTTAGAGGATACGATTAATATTTTTGCGTCACTATTTTACAAAAAATGAATATATGGCTGAATTAATGCTGACTGACTAGAGGACTGGTCACGAGGTCGCATTAATTATATGCCATTCGACCAGTCAACCATGAAACTGTAAACTTGTATTAATTACTGTTAAATTTGGAGAGGTATAAGTTGAAATTATTGAGTAGAGCCACGAGTTCTTCACGCTTCCACATCGTATGCAAATTGAAAAAAATGCAGGCAAAACCGAATAAGGTGTAGACCAATCGCCCAACGTCATCCACGCGAGTAATGTCAATGTTTCCGTTTTGAACATCCAGGACGAAACTGAACAGCAATATTCCATAGACAATCGTAACACAAGACACTGTGACGAAGTATCGGGCCAGTTGGTATTTTGATGACACATTATGGACGATGTAATTCTTGTCCATATAAGCTGGTAACACACCAAAATAAAAACCAAAGTTGATAAACAGCTTTTGCGCTTGATTGATGCTAAGCTGTGACTTTTTAATCATTCGATTTTTATTTAACTTTGCAACGGCCTTAGCAGTGACCAACTGAGAGATTTTGGGTGTCATGATGATTTCATTGTTAGAATACATCATATAGATTTTAGCCAGGCGCTAGTAAATACAGATGTTATATCTTTGTATTTTTGTAGCAACTTGTGGACAGCTTTTTTGTACTCCTTCGCTTCGCCGATTCACATCCTTTAATGAGAACTTGGAAGACTTGTAAAAATGGTCGTATTCGCTGTTCTGGTAGTAAGAGAGGTCGTAGTCTTATCTGAACTGGAGTTTAGAGTCCATAGAATAAATTATGAAAGTGGACGGGTAACAAGCCAAGAATACTTAAAAAATGTACGAAGGAAAAATTTGTGTCTAAATACATAATGTCTTCTCTATGTTCACTTGATGTTTGAATTTCTCATTATTGTCATTTCAGCTTTATCCCCGATATCTTTTTGGCCGATCAGGTATTGCCTTGCCACACGCAATTTTCGGTACCCGAACTTTTCTTTATAACATTGTTTTCCTCGAAAAGTTTATGTAGCACAGCACATAAGTTTATAGTTTTAGCCAAATGAAGTCATCGAATATTTATAAAACTATATCCAATGTTTAATGTCACGCGAAGAAAAACACTTCAACTGGGTATTTTTCTCTCGAACGATTTGAGAATTTCTATAATTTAGGATGCCGTGTAATCGTTGCGCAGGGATGGCACGACAGAGTTTTATTTGCACGAGTAAAACTACTATGAACGCGAACGGCAGTTAAATAGGAGAATTGGTGTTTCAGAGTTTTAAAATTGTTAGAATCAACAATTTACGACAATGAACTTTGAAAGTTAATTTAGAATTTAGGTTTTTGAGAACGACCAAATCATACGAGAAGACTTCGCTCTGGTTGACCGTGTTGACTCCGTAGAGTGAGGCTAGTGTTCATGTAAAAGTTCACTATAAGCCAAGACTTTTCCTTTTTGTTCTAATAGTTTCCCCGACTAGCTGACAGATTTTCGGGGTCACGATCACGATGATGTCGATTTTATACAACAACTATTGTACAGGCTGCCACTAATAATATTTTACTGTTATGTGTTGTGTTACTCAAGTACGTATTTGAATATAAGTACTAGAAATAGTTGAATTTATTTTCTAATTATTTTCGTTCTAGTGGTTTAGTTGGTTGACGGAGACTGGGAGGTTGATTCCAGTTCACATTCATTAAGCGTTGTGTATATTATTGTTTTCCGTATGTACGAACTTTATTGAAATTTAATAATTGAGTATCACGGACCCGACCGCCTAGCCTTAACCAAATGAATTCTGGTAATTAAGAATTTTGCACGACGAACGGAAGACTTGTGTGCTGAGAAACGGAGAGGCGTTGTGGTGGCTGCCAATACTATTTAATTTTGAAATTAAACGCTAGAAGTGGGCAGTAGTGACAGCCTCGCCAATAGGAGATGGCCACGATTCCAAATGACGTTAGTTGTACTAACATTATAAACCCTTCCCTGTTAGTAACAATTCTAGACCTACGGTTTAATAATTTAATACTCACAATCTAATAATATTGTCTTGACAGTGTATCACCAACTGTCACGCCAACAACAGAGTTATACTCCGATGTTTTCAAGGCTGACTCAAAATAACTTCGGTCACGCAATTGTCGAGTCAACACCGCGCAAAGGCCGATCATTGCGTTGTTGGTGAGAACAGCTTGACAGAAGCAGAAGATGTCTGCCGCAAATTCATATTGAAGCATCTGAACCTATGAGTTCCGCGTCTGGCGTGGCCGACGGCCGTTAAATCGTCAAATTTCTTCAGCCTTATCGAAGTATCGGGCCAGTTGGCATTTTGATGATAAATTACGGACAATGAATCTAGCATTCATGTAAGCTGGCAACACACCAAAATAGTGAGAGAATTTGATAAACAGCTTTTGCCCTTCATTAATTTTAAAATGGGACTTTTTACTCACACGATTTTTATTTAACTTTACAATGGTCTTGGCAAGGACAGAATGAGAGATTTTTTGAGGCATAATCTCAATGTTAGAATACATCTTATCTAATTCAGCCACTAAGAAATAGTGCTTTATGTATATCTACTGTTTTTTGTTACAGGTATTTCGACTAACTGGGGAATTTTATTTCTACTGGTTTAACAGATTGATTAACACTGATAGTTTGACTTCAGGTTACATTACTTACTGTTTTCTCACATTTAATAAACACTTAACATTAAAGATTTAGCATTGACATTTCGTAATATACAATCTTAGCACCTGGGGAAATGTTTGATAGCTTGGAGAATCGTATGACAAAATTAAGCCTTATATAATGTGGAATTCAGAAATCCCGGGCATTTACGTAATCCATCACTAATGTTTATGTAGCTTATAAATGCCAGAATGACCAAACCTCATGCCCATTTGGCATATTCGCAAAAGGAAAATCAATTGTTTAATACATTTAAAACCACGCTATATTATTCAAAACCACCGCTAGCCTCATTCGGATATGATGTTAGGAGCATTTTCTCTGCATGAATATTACACGAGTTGTGAAATTTTGGAATAATACAAAAACAAACTAAATTGAAAATATTTTAGAGTATAAATAATTCGAGCCAGTTGGCTCACCCGAATTCTGTTGTTTGAAATCCCTGGTAATACTGTCTGATTTTTTTTTGCTTTAGAGCCTTCAATGGCGGATCGTGAATTTGGGGATTGACTCGGCCCCACTCTGGCGGCCATCGAATGCTTTTAAGCAAGAAATCAGAGTGTACAAACATTCTCGGGAATATTTGTACGAATATCGAGGTCAGTCAGTTTTGAATAACGCGTTTTGTTGACGCGAATAGATTTATTGTAAAATTCTGCAAGGATAAGAATGCAACCTCTCTGGTAGCCTTGTCCAATTTGTGAATGGAACAAATCCAGAGATTCACTCTCCTCAGACTCTTCAATTCTTTCTGAGTAAATTTAGTTTGTGGTAATTTCTTTCTCAGAGTTAGAACTGTTTCTGTGAGTTCGAATAGATTCGTTCCACGATTGAAGAAGACAACAATGTTAGCATGAATATTCCATTATCCAAGAGCTTGAAAGCAAATATTATAAAGCTCAATTTAATTCGAATCAAAATATAATTCCCGACGACGATCCCAAGTGAGAGCATTGTTGTCAGAAACGGGAGGTACAAGTCTCGGACGCATTCGTTCAAATGGGCAATCAAAATGGCGAAGCATCGGTAGTGCGTAATCCAGTTTCTATGATTCTTGAAGAATGAGTCCCTTTCAGTGCATCTGTGGAAGAGAAATTAATACTATTAAGACTTATATTTCAGAATCGGACGAAATTTTCCAATGGTGCGATGAAATCTCTAACCTTAGTGCTTCAACCATGTCCAATCCGACCAGAAACATTGGAAATCCCAAGGCGACATAAATGCACATGGATGCTATGAACGATGACAAACACATGCAATTGAGAAGAGCGAATAAAATGAAATATTCCAGTGAGGTACTCTTCCAACCACTCATCATGCCATTAATGCTCGGGTCACAGATTGGTAGAATAGGTGACAGAATGTGCCAATTACATTTGATCATATACATAAAAGCACCACCGCTTTGCATGAAACAATCTGCCACAAAAATCCATTTCAGAAAAGTTCCGTACATGTCATTGCGTCTCCGTCCGTGATTGTTCTTTTCAAATGCTGCATAAATTACAAGTTTATAAACCATTCAGAACGCGTACTTCGAAATTAATGTTAATGAGGCCAGGATAAGTCAGGTTATGCTAGGTCAAATTATGTTAGGTTTGGTTAGGTTAGAGGTTAGGTTAGTTACTTTTTAAATATGCGGATTGCTGAAGCAGACATATCTGATACTTACTTTGGTAACAACACATAATACTTGTTTTGTATTGTAGCTGTAATAGCTAATTATTGCGAAAGACTGCAAGTCTGATCTATACATTTGTTCATGTGTGTGGGTGGGTGGGTTAGCACTCTCATTGCCGTATTTCTTATCAGAATCACTTGAAAATGCGTGACCCTTGGGCCATAGCTCCGGCTAAGTTCGTTGGTCAACGATTTTGGACCACTACTAGGGGTACTCTGCTATTTTTTAACTTAAATACATATTGATCTAGCAACTTCGTAATGACCTTGTATTCAAGTGGAGTTGTTGTGATGGATAAATTTCTAAATAAGAACATTCACTTAGGCAGGCAAAAGTTAAATTCGTTTAAATAGTTTGCGTTTGCGACTATCGGGTTTTCTATTTTTTGCTACGACCTGAGAAAAAGCATACGGCCGCGTTAATGTCAACGAGGCACATAATAGTAAGCGCGTACAGATTTAGATATAGTTAGGCCATGCGACCTGTCAGACATAAGACTTATTATGGAATTTCGAAGCTGCGCGCTGCTTCAATTACCGTCAAATTTGGAGAGGTACAAGTTGAAATTATTGAGTAGAGCAACGAGTTGTTCACGCTTCCACATTGTATGGAAATTGAAAAATGTGCAGGCAAAAATGTACAAGATGTAAATCAATCGGCCTACATCGTCTTCACGAGTAATGTCAATCCTTCCAGTATAAACATCCAGGAGGAAACCGACCATTAATATCACATAAATTAGTGTAACAGAAAACACTGTGAGGAAGTATCGGGACAGCTGGAATTTTGATGACACATTGCGGACGACGTATTTCTTATCCATATAAGCAGGTAACACACCAAAATAAAAACCGAAGTTTATAAACAGTTTTTGCGCTTCATTGATTCGAAGTTGAGACTTTTTAATCAACTGATTTCTATTTAACTTCGCAATGGACTTAGCAGCGACCACCTGAGACATTTTTGAACGCATCTTGATTTTGATATTAGAATACAACATATGTATTTTAGCCAGCCGCACTTTATAACCGTATTGACCTTTGGATATATTTTGGGACGAACTTGTTGCTTCAGATGTCGAAACTTGACTAAACCCGGGGATACTGTATTCTCCAAGTCTTAAGCTCAGAAATATTTTAATATATATAATATGCACATGTATATTCTTTGCATTAAGAATGTATATTGCAAAACACTCGCTTTCATGGGCTGAGAGCCTTGTAGTCGTCTCTCCGTAGTGTCTGCCTGTACATGTCTGTCTGTTGAAAACGCGCGAGGCTGAGGCTTAGCCTTGAGTGCACATGTTGATTCGGCGCTCAAGTTGAATAAGCTGAGAGTGCTGAGACTATTCGAAATACCTAATCAGGAAATAGTAGAAGCACCATTTCATATATTGCTATTGTTACTTTCAGTTCATATCAATTTTTAATTTAACTGTTTGCAGTATAATCCTGTCATGTCATCGCTTAGACTTTTCCTGAATCACGAATGATGTGAAGGGTGGGAGTCTGAACAAAGCGTTCTGCGCGTGATCCGCTACATATATTCTCTGCTAACACTCGGTACTTAAGGCCTTTCTCTTGTTACTTGCCTACAATTTATTATTTTTTATTATATTTTGGTATTTCTTCAGGCTCAAAAAATAGTTGAAGCTGAAAGAAAGACGCGTGGAACATAAGAAAGTTGGAGAATATTATTAATATAAGTCTGACAGGCAGAAAAAAAATCAGAATGATGACTGCCATTCAACAAGGGTAGCCTTTAATATATAAATATCATCACTACGCTAACCTCTCGAAGTTTTGGGATCAAATGTAACAATTTCAATTAGACGAGTAGTATCTTCCACACAATGAACTGGCTTTCCTTCATGCTATGCACTGTAGCATCTTCGTTAATTGTTAATGTTGGGCAGTCATGACTCGGCGGAACGAACCCTCTATTATGAAATGCTTCCATTAAACTCATGAAGGACAGACAGACAGAGACGCACAAACACAGACAGACATAAGAATCACAATAAGTCGTTTAGAACGTACTGTATTACTCATTGCCGGATTTAATAAATGAATGAGTTTCTTTCCAGTGGATTTGAGACTGAAAGGTTTCGACACATCTTGCGACAGTATTTTTCGTATTTACAGTGACGAACATTTAACATTAACAAATACAGGCTTAGCATTAAACATTTAACATTGGCATTTAATAATGTACTATCTTAGCACTTAATGGAATGAATAAATTGAATTTGAACGTCGCAGAAAAAACTGTGGGCGAGTGTGTTGTGAAATACATTGAGTTTTCGTATATACCTGACCACTAATGTAACAGGATGTGTCAAAAGCAGCTATTTTTTTGACATTGACGTGCTACAGTTTACAAAAAAAAGGTAGTAGGCTTTGACACAGCCTGTATATTAAAACTAAATATAGAAATAGGCAATCTGTCGCGAATCCGTATGACAATGACACTGCTATCCTTGCCAGTTGATGATCACAATTAAATAATTCCACACGGCGACTGTACCGAAACTTAGTTAGGAGTTCAATCAGTCCTACGAGTCAACCTAATCGTACAACAGACTATCAATTTGTTTCAACATAGTCTGAAAAAGTAAAAAAATACTTCAAATTAATTTTCTTTGATCATTGTAGATGGGCAAGATACGTATCTTAAGAAAACGTACAAATTAAAATGGGGAAGCCCCGAGTGGCATCCATCATTTTTCGAATGTAGAAATCAGGTGGACATGAGAAGGGTTATAGTGTAGTCCTGCACGGTACTGAATGCAAACAGTCTGGTATTTTCATCCAATTTCTTGATGGAACCAATCCATAGATTCATTCGCCGCAGGCTATTCAATTCTCTCTGTGTAAATTCATTCTGTGGTAATTTTTTTCTCAGCGTTAGAACTGTTTCTGTGAGTTTTAATAGATTAGTTCCACGATTGTAGAGTATAATAAACGTCATCATGAGTATTGCATCATCCAAGAGCATGAATGTAAATATAACAAAGCTCAGGTCGATTCGAATTAAGACATAATTTGCAAAGATGATGCCTACTGAGATCATTGTCGTCGTAAACGGGAGATACACGTCTCGGACGCATTCATTCAAATGGGTAATTAAAATGGCGAAGCATCGGTAGTGAGAAATCCAGTTTGTATGGTCATAGAAGAATGAGCCAATTTCAGTGAGTCTGGTGAAGAAAACTTATTCAAATTCACTCAGATTTATACATCAGAATTTGAACAGAAATTATAGTTTCTTACCTTAATGCTTGAACCATGTCCACTCCGACAAGAACTATTGGAAAGGTCAAAGCGCACGTAAATGCACATGGATGCTATGAACGATGATAAGCAGATGCAATTGAGAAGAGCGAATAAAATGAAGTATTCGATGGAGGTACTTTTCCAACCACTCATCAGTCCACTAATATTTGGGTCACAGATTGGTAGGATAGGTGACAGGAGGTGCCATTTACATCTCATCATATAGACAAAAGCACCACCGCCTTGCAAACAACAAGCCCCCACAAAAATCGATTTCAGGAAAGCTCCGTACCTGTCATTACGGCTTCGTTCGTAATTGTGCGTTTGAAATGCTGCATAAAAGAACAAATTGAAAAAATCATTAGACAATCAGGAGAGGGTTCGTTCTTGGAATTCAAAAGTTTGATCAAACCAAACAATTAAAATCATTTGGAATTAAATGACTATACGACTTGCAACTCTACAATTTCGAAGCTTCTTATATAAAATAGCTTATAAAGTAATTAGTAATGAATGTCTACCTTATTTTAAATCTTACCTGCATGATGTACCAGTACCCTGATTAATACGCGAAAGAAATAGTCACACGAATTGACAGGATTGTCATTGTTAAGTGAATAATTTAAGATCTTTTAGTCATCAATCTTCACAACTATAGGGTAACCTACCATTCGGTATTCAAGAATCTGATATTTTTACTTCTTAAATATCCAGATTGCTGAACCAGACGCATCTGATACTTACTTTCGTAGCAATGCATGTGACTTATCCTGTATTGTAGCTGTAATTATAGCTAATTATTTACTTAACTTAAATATATATTTATCTTGCAACTTCGTAGTGACCTTGTATTCAAATGGTGCTGTTGTGATTTTATAAATAAAAACATTCATTTAGTCTGGCAAAAGTTAAATTCGAAATTTGCATATAGTTTGCGTTTGCGACTATCGGGTTTTCTAGTTTTTGCTACGACCTGACAAAAATCGTGAGTTAATAATGTCAACGAGGCACATAACGGTAAGCGCGTATAGATAGATTTCTGTATAGTTAGGCCATGCGACATCTGTCAGACATAAGACTTGTTACCGTTAAATTTGGAGAGGTACAAGTTGAAATTATTGAGTAGAACTACGAGTTCTTCTCGTTTCCACACTGTATGGACATTGAAAAATGTGCAGGCAAAAATGAATAAGGTGAAGATCATTCGGCCAACGTCATCCACACGAGTAATATCAATCCTTCCATTCTGAACATCCAGGACGAAACTGACCATCAATATTCCATAGACAATCGTGACACACAATACTGTGACGAAGTATCTGGCCATTTGGTATTTTGATGACACATTATGGATGAGGTATTTCGAATCCATATACGCTGGCAATACACCAAAATAAAAAGCAAAATTGATGAACAACCTTTGTGCTTCATTGATACTCTGCTGGGACTTTTTAATCATTCGATTTTTATTTAACTTTGCAATGGCCTTAGCAGCGACCAACTGAGAGATTCTTGGAGTCATCATGATTTCGAGGTTAGAATACATCAGATGGGTTTTAATCAGTCACAATTATAAGTACTGTTTCTTATCGGTGTATTATTTATGCATGTATTTTGGTAATAACTTCTGGACGTTTTTTTTGTGTACTTCTTCGCCGCTAACTTGAGTGAGAACAAAGACCTATAAAAGTGATTGTACTCTTTATGTATGTGTTCCGGTGATTTGAGAGGTCGATTGTAACTGGACTGGAGTTTATTGTTGATACTTTATAAACCCTGCGATTGTGATACTTTATTGTTTTCCGGGGTCGTTGTTATCTTTAACTTTTATTAATTGAGTTCCACCGTCCTCTTCGCCGAATGAATAAATGTAGTTATTATTATTATTTTATCATTAATTATGAAAGTGGACGGGTAACAC
>JAQGCB010001226.1:0-15482 GCA_034698835.1 Protaphorura tricampata | reverse complement strand
ATTGTTTTATTTCAAAATTAAATTCACGGGCTTATGAAGGGGCGGCGCCTCGGCGCCGCTACCTCGCTAGTAACGTATAACCGGAAATAAAAAAATAAAATAATGACCAAATAGGCGGACCCCCTCCTCAGGTAGGATTGGAAGGCACGGTTCGTATTCGTTTCGTACCTGTTGCAATGAAACAAGTCCAGAGTCTTGAAAAACAAGCCAATTAGCGTTAGAACAAGGTGGAGTCGTTTCTGTTCCAAAATATTGAAATATGGGACTCTGAGACCCCCAAGGCAAAAGTTTAGAATATTCCAAAGAGCCAGAAACTTTTTGGAATAGAGTCGTAGTCGTAGTATTTAGACTGCTCTGACTCTGACTGCTCTCAAGTTTCTCAGCTGCATCAATCAGTGTGTCCAACCCCTTATTCCCCTCCCAGTGATCACTCTAAAGAAAAAGAAGAAGAAGAAAAAAAAAACGTGCGTGTTTTTTTTTGACAAAGTAGATTTAGAAAATAATGATTTCATATATAGTAGTGGGTGTACCAAGTCGAAGAGTCTTGTTATGATCAATAGTCCATTGTTAGCTCGTGATTTTTGAATGCTTCCATCACTCTTCCGAAAATGATAAAGTTGGAGCTCCAAGGGTAATTCTTTTTGATTCAACGTGTGCTCAGACCCCTCCATTTTTTTCTGCCCCCAAATCAATCTTCCCATACCAAAAACATACTCACTCTCCCAATGGTTGAATTTAAAGGTCAACTCTGACTCGGGGGTTTTATCCAGTTGAAACCAAACTGGTACATATGACAAATTAATCAAAAAAATTAAGACGGAGATGCTCAACGAATACGAAATCTTGTCTGCCAGAGGTATACAACCCTCACTACAGCAAAGCGACAAGGACTGCCAGATCCTACAAGAAATGTACTAAAAATAGACCCCTTACGATTGGAGCCATCAATCCGAGCAAAGAAATTATTTCTTTTTATTCCATAGAAAATGTTCCCCGTGAATTCATGCTTTGTTTTACGTTCGTCTTGAATTTTTTGAAAATGTTGTCGTTTTTCTTCATCATCCTCTTGAGGGAATCGACCATTGGCACTAAAGAATTCCATATCCCAAGGGTCACGGGGAATTACTCCAAAGGTATTCCCAATTTTGGATGATTCTTTTCCAAGGCGAAAGTTTATCGGGGAACGAAGTTTTGTACCTTCCGGACATTGCACTACAATTAAATTACAACATCAATGGTTTTGATCAGACGAGGGTTCAACTCTCAGATTAATGGATACGAAATTAACTCTTAACCTTTTGAACGATTTGACCTCCTCAAATTGCTAAAATTCATCATTGGTTCATCTGAAGGGGTCGTAGGCTCTGATACCGATAAATCTTCGTCATTGGACGCATTATCGGCTTCCGACCTGGACTTTTTGTCCTCAGTTTCTGTTTGAGGTATACTTTCGGTAAAACTGATAAGGAGACAAAATATTAGGCTAATGCCGAATACTACGTCTCTTTGTTGAACCTTCATCTTCATTTTCAGATTTTTCAGATTGGATTAATCTCAAATCTGAATATTCAGAATTTGGTATTCCGATTTGTTGGCTAATATTATTCTTTACTTTGCGTTCTTTACATTTAGCGTGCCCTGTTGTCCAGGCAGTATACAACATTCATTCGACAGTAACTAATTAGTACGACTGATTTTTTTATTCCAAGGAAATCTGATTTTTGTTTAGTCACCATTCAGATTTTAGTGAATATTTTGTTTAATACGCAGACAAAACTCAGTTGAGTCGAAATCATTAAATAGAACGGATTAACAGTTATGCTTAATGCTATATTATGCTATGGAAGACCGATTAGAATTGCTGGTCTACTAAAATACATAGTGGACCAGTTCAATTTTACAACTTTTACTGTAACTGCTTGATTACTTTAAAAAAAATATAAAAATGCTGGAAAAATAAAAAAAATTCTCTGTCCTCGATTACGTTTTCAAAAATTTTCATTAAAAACGAATAAAAAACAATCGATACGATTTTATACGACGTGCGTTCAATTTCAAGACTCCTTAATCCTAGAATCTTGAAATCCCAGAATCCTAGAAACCAAGTGGAGTCTGGGAATGACTTTGAGGTGAGAAGAGAACCATTCATTTTCCTTCTCGACAGATCCGGTCAGATTCACTCACTCTGTCTATCGAAATCATTCGGTTGGATCATGATGACCCCATTTAGTATCAGTATCAGTCCAAATCACATACACTTTCTCCCAAACCCGCATTCCCATTCCACTTTCTCTCACTGATCGTGAGTCAGGAAAGTTTGGAGGTGAAAGTAATAAAGTGAATTCAGAGCAGACCTTACCAGTAGGTTAATACGATTTGGGTCACAGTCACAGTCACAGTTGTCTATTTTCAAATAACATCATCCCTTTAAAATAAAATCGAATCCAAATCCAAAATAATTCCATCTGCACCAAAAAACCATGCACCAAAAATGACAAGAGAATCAAGAGATGACCGCGCGCCCTGCCTAAAAATCAGAATCACAAACCCATAAAAAATCTCATGTCGGGAAAGAAAAATTATCCGATCAATTTCTCCGTAAAAAAAAGAAGAAGAAGAATCCGATTTGGAATAAAATATCCTTCGTCGTCCGTCGCCCGTCCCAGCCCATCGTGTCTTGATTCTCTTCGGGGCTTTACATTTTCTTCTTGAAAAAAGCAGTCAAAGTTATCTATCTCCGTCCTAGCGTCCTAGTGCACAGTGCACACTAGTATTTTCCTCTGCTCTGTAAGTAAACCCATTAAATTTTACGACTTTTTGCTTGTCCATAGCTTAGCATAGACTAGTTTTTGCCAATTCCAACATATGAATGGGTATATGGCCATATAGCCCATAGCCCAGAGTGAATTGTGACACTAACATAATCCTTCACATGTAGTGCAAAAGGAATGCAAATGTAAAATGTAAAAGGCAATGGGAATGGGAATGGCATGGCAGTGTAGCAGCCAAACGAAAACGAAACCAAATTCCTTGAGATAGATTGTCCTTATGTACCAAGTATTTTGAGAAAACCAACCAGCCCAATCTACACCGCACCGCCACGCCAAAGTGTAGGAGGGTCATAAAACCAGGGAACGTTTTCTGCAGTGTCTACAGTCATTCTAAAACTTGTGCCCCCCAAAATGCCCATGATTTCATTTCACTTCATGCTTCTGTCTGAATGCACAAGTCAAGATTAAAAATGTGGTCCATTTATTTCATACTATAGACATGTTAGACATCCACACACACACACACCCACATGCACACATGCATTCAGAGAAAGCAAAAACCATTTGAGAATTTGGAGAAAGCAAAAGTAGTCGTAGAAAGTAGAAAGTAGAAAGTTGAAAGTAGGGAAGGGAGCAAGAGCAAGGAGCAACCTTTACATTACTTTACAGAAACTCACATTACAAAGCATAAGCCGTCATTCGACATTCGAAAGAAAACCCACAAGAATACTTCTACAACTTCACTTATATTACGGTGGTCCAAAATACACTTCCTTCCTTTAAATCGTACCAGCAGCATTCTCCCACTTTTTAACACTCGTCAAATTTTTACATAAGTATTGCTATTCGTAATTCTGAAATTTAATGGTATTATAAAAATATGTATAAAAAAAATGTTCAATGATACTAATTTTAGTTTAACAATCTGAGCATTTTTAGTAAATATTTTTAATGCGAATTCATTTTGTAACAGATGCAATAATTAATGAAACAATAAATTAATTAAACATTGGTTCACGTTGATTAAAAATTAATAGTTTAGATAATTAATGAAATTTTACAAAACAGATGCAAAATTCCTAATCAGTAGAGAAATTAATACACTAGGTAATTAAAACTACAACTGCAAAATTCTAAAATTGGTACATAATTGGAACACTATTCAAAAACAGAAGAGATCGTTTTAAATTTTCTAAAAAGAAAAGAAAAACGATTGAACCACCCTAAAACACTTTATAGACTGATTTATACGTAGTTACTAACCTCACGCCTTGATGCTGGGCTGCAATGCAATGCAAATGCCTGGGTTATTTCCTTTTACATTACATTACATTACATTAGGGCTTAACAGTGTTGGAAATTCTGTTCAAGACCTCTTGGAGTGTGAGATTAGGGAGGACTTTTAACTCTAAAGATGAAAAAAAAGTCGTCCTCTCGTCTCTTTTCTCTGCTCTGTGTACATAAAAATACGTACGTAACGTACCTATACGCTACGGCTACGCGTACAAAAACTTTCACCCTCACTTTCACGTTTTTATGCATAAGGTTGAATGAGAGAGAGTGACTTTTTCCCATTTCACTTAAAGTATTCACACCATATGTTACGCACATTAGTCGCATCACATGTTTCTAAGAGGAGATCTATCTTTTCCAACCCATATGGGCAGACATGGCCAATATACGGGTACACTGCACTGTACGTACTGGGAATACCCTGGACAGGTTTTTTTAGGGTTTAAAGGTTTGGACTTGGACACAGACACGGACTTTAGAGGAAAAAGGCAGGCAGGGAAAGGAAGAAAAAAGTTCAAGGAGTAAAACGGAAGAAGGAGAAGATGCCATAATAGAAGAGAATGAATTTTATTCTACTATTCCCTAACATTCCAAGATAAAATATTGCAATGGGTATTTTTTCATGTAGAAACTATTGCACTTTACCGTTACGTTACCCAAAAGAAAACCATGGCGAGTCTGAGTCATCTTCTCTCCTTCGTGTCCTTCGTCCTTCCTTTCCTACGTATAAGCAAATTTTTTACACTTTTCTCCTTCTCTCTCTCTCAAACCCCGGAAACCCATTTGCGAGCTTGTTCCGTGCGCTTGCATGCAAAAGACACTTTACGTATACGTATACATTTACACATATCCACTTACGAAGTAATATCTAAAAATATGTATGCAATAGAAACACACATTTTTTAGTACTAGAAAAAAGGAGTTCGATGCAATGCAATGAAAGTCCGTGCTTTCCCAGTAAAAAATATGTATGTCTGTTGGGTGTAGTTTCTAGTGAGGTTAACAATTTAAGGCGTATCTATACAGGGTCCCAATTATATATGTTAGTTGGCTTATTCGTATAAGCTACCAATTTGGTGCAATATTTGTGAGGTTTATTCAGTTTGAGATTTCATTACAATTTTTGATTTGCGATTCCGATTTTTGTAACATAACTAACTAATTTACCGAACTTTTAATTTCGTTAATATTTTGTGTTGTTTAAAAATGATTATGCTTCAGAATTCTTTAGAAACCTGAAGATTATGACACCTGCTGACACGAATTGAGTTACTTTTCTAAATTATATATTTATGTAACGCCGTGGATATTTGGAACCCTGTTCATTAGAAAATGTAGAACATTGCTTGATGGGTGATAGCCTTACGCCTTACTATTCTGAATACTGAATTCCACACAAGACACAGACCCAACCATTTCTTCCTTCTTTTGAAAGTGTTTAATGTATTTTCTTAGGATCCCATTACAGACAAGGAGAAGCAAATAGGTTTAAGGTTTCTTTGTGGCTGTGCGCTGTAGAGTGTAGAGTGAGTGGTTGTTGATATTATGTTATGTTATGCCATGTTATGTTAACGATCACTTTCTCCATGCTCTCTCAGTCATTCAGATCCTGAAACTAATCAAAATGTCGAGGTTAAAGAACCACGGTACTTGACATTAAGTGCACTTATCAGTATGGACGTATCCCAAGACATAAAATGTCTTCCTATCTATCCAACACTCCAATGCAGTGCAGTGTGTTTGTGCAAACAATTTGTGTAGAGTAGAAATCGATAATTTAAATTGACGCAACATAATATCCATTAATAACTTAATCAGGTCGAGATGCTCGGATAAATTGTATTTTTAATTTCCGACGAAACAGCAAAATGGTTACGTAATATTTTTGTCATTCCAGTTAGCAAATTGAGAATTCCTTAACACAAAAGCGCCCATACAGTCCTTCCCCATCGGCACTTCATATTATCGCTCCAATTTAACTTAACTTTGTAAATAGTATATAAACTCTAATTGGAATGTAAGACAATCGATGAGTCAATAATGAGAGCGTTTCAATGAATATGAAAAAAAAACAAACTCAAACATTACAGGAAGCTAACTCTTCCACGCTGTCTTTAACTTTTTTTATTTCGGTAATTAATATGTAGAAAAACAACAGGTCGCAGTTATTCACTCCAATTTTATTCTGGTGAGGATGAAGTTTCGGGTAGACTGGTAATTTTGGCTTTACAATGACGGGGGTTCGATCCGTGCGGCTAAACAATGTATGTATTATGATATCCTTAACAAGATTTTGGAGACAGGGTATCAATTTTAATCCGATACTACGTTAATTTTTGAACATGTGGATTAATGGATTAAAATTACGTATGTATGTACTGCATTGTTGAAGAATGAAAAGTTTAGAGACATAGGCTTAAGTTTGAGTGAACCACCCTCTTTTCCTTATGTTTTATTCGCACGACTACACAAATACACACTCAAGTTTTTCAACATTCCATGCATGGTGTCAAGACAGATAAGATAATATGTTACGTACCTAAGAGACTACACTATACTAGAACTACTACGTTTCCTTCATTTTCCTTCTGTTCCTTTCGCTTTCGTGGGTGAGACAGGACAGAATCGAATTTTGAAACATGTTAGGTTCCATTTCTTGTAAATTACATGTAATAGACAGAGCAGAGGTTTTCAAAGGTTCTATCAATATAAATTGGCTTTGGGTTCTCTCTAACACTAGTAAGAGTACCTTCTCAACTTATAACATAAGTTGAGGACCGAGGGAAGAAATTTTGAATGTGAATAGTCTGAGTCTCACTTCAACTTTACATTGTTATTTATTGACGTCCTCGACTCAGCTCCCGACGTCTAATTCATCTTCATTCATACACCATAGACCCCTATGTCTGTGTCTGTGTCTAAGAAAACTCTCTCATGCAAACCCAACCAAAACTTTATCCAGAGACACAGAGAATGGGATACGGGATACGGGAACGGAGAACAAGTTGGTACTTGGCTGTAAGGGGACTTTCACTCATGCACTTTCTCCGTCTCCCTTCACAGTTCACGAACGACCAAGAATTCATTCCAAGACTTTTTATCCTTCCTAGTGCTAGTTTTCTAGTAAGAACTTCAAGATTCGCAAACTTAATTCCAAGTTCATGAGGCGAACTATTTTGATACAAAAAAAAGAGTATGAAAATTTGTCATGTACATTTTATCAAAATTGCCTTTCAGAAATAAACCACGTACAATATACAACATTATGTCTGTCCTAGAGCTCGAACCCTCATCGTAGAATTACACGCAATATTATGCTACAACGGACTGACATTTATTTTTCAATAAAAAGGCATACTCAGAAATACATTTGAATGCATTAAAAGAGTTGTTGGATGAACTGAGGTAAACTTTTAATGTTAATTAATATAATACAGAACTTTTGACACAACGTGGAAGTATAATGTTTGACTGGTTCGACTTTTTGTACCTGCTCGATGATACATTCAAGCGTACCCTGCTATGCGTACCTATACTCGTTGATTGTTTTACACTCCAGACACATTTGATAACATTTACACCATCTTATCCTACACATTTATTATGCAAGACATAGCCAATCGGAGATAAAGCCCATTGCGGATCTCTTTTATGAAATTATTAATACTTTTCAGTATGTCAATTCTAAAATAAGTTTAGTTTTTCCGACATGAATTTTCACTCGCATTTTCACATTAATACAATTTTCCAAAACACAACACCAAATTGTTACCATTTGAATATTTTCTAATCAGAACGCGTACATAATAATTTCGTTTTATTTTCTATGTACGGGTTCATTGTATGTCGTGTGGTTCATTTGGTAAAACTTTGAGGGTTGGTCAATGATCGCAATAATGTATGTATGTATTTTAATAAGAAAGAGGTTATAATTTCGTACCTGCAAACACTCCTTTGCCTTAACTAAAGTTTACATAATTTGTGTATTAACAGAAATTTAGAAACACCGTTAAAATTAGTTAATAATAAACTTGTAGCTTGATTTCTGATAATTTTATCGATAATTTAAAAAGTATGTTGCGACGATAGAACAGGTTGTTACTGCTGCCTTGCTATGCTCAGGTTATGATACTCTGGGTATAAATGTTTTCATGACTGATTTAATCATTCTCTTTATTCGTATCCCAATTTCCCCGCACTGCACCAATGTGAGATTCGCTATGCCAAAAATATACAAAGAATTTGAAAAATAGGTAGTGTTGTTTATTTCCGTATACCTTCTACTGCAGTGTCGGTAAAGAATATTCAATTTTTGATATATTTTGATTATTAATGAATCAGAGTGCAAATTAATTTTCAAAATACATGTGTAGTGTAATGGTCCAACGTCCGCCAACATTCATGGCGATGTTGTCGTGAATAAATTAAATCAATGCATGGTCGTGTATCTTTAATGGGATTCCAGATAAAAGAGACAAGAGAAAAATGAACTTTGCGTGCATAATTGGTTCTTTCAATCAGAAGCTCATAATCCATCAGACAACCCGCCGTGAATCATTAGTAAAAGAGAAAATTTTGGAGGGAAGAAGAAACTAGTAGTAGACAGCGGAAGGAATAGGAAAAGGAGATGAAACTCTGAGTCTGAGTCTGAGTCCCCCCAATCTTAATTTTCCAGCACAAGGCTTTACGTGTCACATTGAATTAACGCTTTATTCCATTTTGAGTGCTAATTACGTTTGGAGCTCTTGGCTTTACTTGACGAACGACGGGGGAAAGCATTTACTCTGGAGCTTAGACTTTAGCCCAGCTCACTCACTCCTGTCTTCCATCCGCATCCACTCTACATTGTAATGACTCTGCGTCTGCATCCATGAAATTCCATAGATTAATGGGAATTTCCAAAGGAAAATCTTAACGCTCAAACAACTTATTTCTAATTATACGGATTTTCATATTTGGAGTCTGCAATGTTTCGATTAAAAGGTGAAGCTACAAATTATCGTGTCGGGCGGATGACTGGCTCTGTATGACTTTAATGTAGAATTTTAGAGAACATTTTGGGAGTCTAAATCAAAATTTTGCTGGATTAATTTGTTCATATTTCCCTTTCACTGAAATTAATATTCTAATGTACAAAATTTTGCTTCACTGCCTTCCAATACTTACAGATAGCTTTTGATTTCTGGTTTGCGAGATGTTGGGTGAATAATAATAATATTAATCGTACTTAGAAAATCTTGCTAGATTTAAAAATATGTACACGATATATTCAAGCCCAGAATATTGACATGATTTTACTATACAACTCGGTTCACACACAAAGTGACGAACCGTGCGTAGTTTCTAGGATTAGTGT
This sequence comes from Protaphorura tricampata, assembly GCA_034698835.1. NCBI lineage: Eukaryota > Metazoa > Arthropoda > Collembola > Poduromorpha > Onychiuridae > Protaphorura > Protaphorura tricampata. Next base: position 6,062 of record JAQGCB010001226.1, on the reverse strand, counting down.
TTTTAAATTCTTCTCTACAACCAAAAATCCAAAAGAAATATTTGTCCAATTAGAGAATTTAATGTTGACAAAGAGGTCAGACGGAGTATTTTATTTTTTTCTTAAACTTAACAGGAAGTAGTTCAGGTGGCTCATCACTAGAATTCGAAGCCAAATCAAACTTGGACCATTTGGAACGTAATTTTAAAATCAAACTTATTTTACTTGATGTGTGAATAAAATCAAAATTAGGTCAGAATTTTTAGTACATTTTTCACGATTTGTATGTTCAGTTTAATTTTAATGTTAGCGAACACCACATCATTTAATTCATTTATTGAACATGCCAAGTATGAATTTAAAATGCATTGGTGAATACCTAATGCCAGTATATTTCTACTTGGCGAAATTACACTGTCTCTGAACACCTGAAAATGTTCCAGGCTTCATACATGCCGATGCAAAATCCGACGAAGCATCTACATAATAGCCCAAAAAAAGTAATGATAATTTTTCGGCTAAACAACACATACATATTGAAGAGTACGCTAAATCCGACATACGGTGCACATAAAGAAAACCATTCCATTACACAAAGGGAGCGTTAGCTAATTAATACTTGGAGTCAGCTGTCAAGCAAAATACATACAATTCTTAACAAAAACAGACTCTGTATAACACAAGAACACTTAATTTTCCCATAAGAATACATGGAGAAAGTTAAGTTAAGTCAAGTCAAGTCAAGTGTATTAAATAGGGAACTTACTTCCACTGACTTTCACACATTCATGAGTTAGTCAAAATTCCCATGCAGTTCCCAAAGAGAAAGTTTCTCAAAGAGGAAGGAAACATGGGCCACCCCATCACATCACATCAGTCCATACGCATACATATACATACGCTCGATTTCCGGGTGTTGTATGAATAAATGAATTTTAAATTTTCTCTAACCCTCTGGAGAGTACATATAATCATAAGGACATGGACATATGGACTCAACTCAACTCAAAGGGATACTATTTCGGATATGGATATGGCAATGGCAATCGCACCAGAATGTTGTCATTCAATGGAAAACCCACTTTGAAAGTGGGACAATAAGGGAGAGAAGTTTTAGTAGTAGTAGTTGGTCGCATGGGCGGCTCATCCAAAAACTTTTGGAAATTTGTATTACATGTGGAGCAAACTAACGACACGCCATATTCGATCATGTCACGGGCGAGGTGTCAAATCAGGCTAGAAAAAAAAATTATTCCTTCAAAAAAATTCCTTATACATATGTATTTCCAAAAATTTAAGTCGTCAGTCAGTTTTTGAGCAATTGCCTGGAACACACACAAAATATAGCATCGTAAAAAAAAACTAACTCAACATTAAGTTTGAGTTTCTTGTGTGGAAAATTGTAATTGAATCTCTTCCACCAAACTGGAACTTCATTTATTCCCCTTGTGAGAAAATTGAAAAAAGAAAAGAGTTAAGAAACTCATCTCCTTCTTTTTCTGAGTGTGCAATGTTGACTGACTCCCATGAAAACTTTACATTAGTGAGTGAACCAAGAGAAGAATAACAAAACTTTTTTGCAGAACATTGCAGTGCAGTGCATTCTTGCATTACTTTGCGCGTGGTTTCAACACAAGACAATTTGTATGTATAAAAAAAAATTACAATAGCTTTTTTTTAAAAGGAAAAAGTTTGCACCATCATTGTTTTGAAAATAATTGGGGTACGTGTCGTGTGAGAACGAATGGGTTTTGGTGAGTAATTCAGATCAAGACCTCAAAATAAAATAATATTCACGCAAATACGTTAACGTTAAACTGAAAGATCTAAAACGATCAAGCCGTTATCATTATTTACAATTGCAACCAGAATCAGACGGAATCTTAAGATATTGCCTCGTCACTCCATCCAATCGTAATTAATCATGTACGGACATGTTAAACTTTACTACTGAATTAATTTTCATTCTATTCTATAAATTTTCAACATGGAGTTCGTTGAACAGAATGAGATGAAATGCTATTAAAAATGAAATCCTCTGAAGTATTTTTTACTAACATTCATTAAGAGCAGAAGATCAGACAAATACTTTTTTGCTAACAACCTATGATTAACTAGAGTGTCAGATTTCACCTAAGTAAATTATATACTTTTAGTTATAGGAATTTTTATGAGGAATTGTCGTTGTAGGACATAAATTAAGTAATAGTAAGAATTGGTAGAGTAAAAGTTGACTTCGAATTATTTTCAGTGAAACGAGGTACCGAATCCAACACGTTCAGATTTTCCTAGTATATTAGAGTATGAACTGTAAATATTTAGCCTAATTCGGAATTTGATACCAAAAAACTCCTCCGTGTAATTTTAATTCAATAACATCGTCAAATTCTAAATTCTTGGATCGGTTTTTTCTATAATCTATGACACCAGTTCATTTCTGAAACATTAAATTTTAATAATAAATATTGCGAAAATATGTAGTTTCCCTTAAAATAATTTCGTTTCAAAATTTAAATTTTGTTCAAAAACAATTTCCGGTTTTTTGGTTTGGTTAGTTAATTTTTGGCAGCTGTTGACTCTTTATTTCTTCTTCCCATTTCCATCCAAATTCCTTAAGTCTTTACTTTCCTTTCCTCACGTATTCGCATCTGGTCGTATCTCATGTCGTCGACATCTCCTTCATCGTGTTCGTGTCGTGATGTACGCATCCACTGCCATGCCATCCCATGCCTGCCAAACCGACCCATGTCCCATCCCATGATTCTAAATTTTCCAAAGTGCCCGTGAATTCCCGGATTTTCCAACCTGTCATCTGGTTTTGAAATTCTAATCCGTGCTCAGACTTTGGAAAACTTAATGCCTAATGCCTAATGTGTATGTACGGGAGTGAGTAGTCGTAGTTGAGTACATTGTACATTTAAGGGAAAAACTGATTAGTATTCCACAAACCAAACTTCCAAGTCGATACTCGTTACATTATAGAGCAGTTGAGCAAGCAAATGACGTGAAGGAGATAAATGGAGAGCAGCAGAGAAGAGAAGAGCGTAAAATCTAAAATTCAGACTGCAGAAATATATACATGTACCATGTACGGCCAACGTCCTCCACAAACCACCAATGCACTCCAATTGAGTCAAACAGAGTTATTTATTGAATTCAACCAAAATTCTGGTCCGGTCTGCGTCTGGTAGGGCAAAGCCAAAGTCAATGAATCTTTTGTACTAATTCTACCTCTCAAACTCAGATTATTCCTATTGTAAGTTTTAATCATGTTTCATGTGTAAAATTAGTACTGTTGTGTTTTGTTACAGAGTTAAGCCATGGATGATTAGACTTCACTTTCATGTTTTCAAATCTAATATTTTGATGAATGTGGCAAATAGAAGTGTTTAACATTCTAAATCATTCTGATGTGAGGTGAATAATTTATTCATAGAATTTATTTTGACGATTTGATAATTAATCCTATGCGCAATGCTAAAAGTTTTCTCATTCTGGGTTTATAACGCATAATGTAAATTAATTGGTTTCGTAGTAATTTCTATTAATATTTCGATTAATACTGATTATGTATACTTTTAAATATAAATATAAATCCTAAAAACTCAAAAAAAAATTTGTCGATTCATTCTGTACCTAAAATTAAGAAAAATTGAGTTTTATGAGTTCGTTTCATTTATCATTGATTATTTTACTTTCGTTTGCCGTTGAATTCTCTTCTGCTACCTTCTTATCGAATCTACCTATTAATCGGAAACTATCCCGATCTCTGTGAAAAATACCCGGTGATATCATACCACTCCATAGTCAGTGAGTTAGAATTTTATATTTCATTTCCATTAGAAAACTGTTCATTTTGCAGTGAAATATACAAGAATTGGCAGGTAAAAAGAGCAGCTTATCTGTTTTATTCGAATACACTACCAGTCACACAAAATATAATTTTTTTAATTCATCCCCAGAATGCCATGCCACTGCCATGAATCAAACGCATGAACATTATTATTACCTACAGCGAAAAATATTTTGAAGGGATACAATAATTAACAAAACACAAAAATTCACCAGACGAGACTTTCGGTTGATCATAAGTTATGAACTGCTCTCTCAAAAGTCAGAAACATTTGAACCATATTTTATAGAAACTCTTGACTTCGTCGTAATTTATTTTATGGATTAATTCATCTCTTGAATGCTAATGAGGTTTTCGATTCTCTCCTAGCAGCATAGCAGCAGCCCAAGCTCAAATTAGCACTTAGCACTGCCACTGCCATGCACTTTACTCCCCATTCCCAAAAATTATTATTATGCATGAGGATTTCTTCCGAGAGCTACAATCTGTGACTTTGCCAGCATACAGATAAGTTATCCAAGGAGAGAGTGCAAGAATTTATTTAGATTTATGCTCACAATTCCATTACCCTTATTTACGCCGGAATTTGCTCCTAATTCTGCATAATTGTCCCTTATTTATTACGTCTAGACTTTTATGTATAGACAAATTACTCCATGCGAATTTCCTTTTAGTTAGGAATCAGCAATTTCGAAACGTTAGCAATGTACAGGGTGATTCAACATTAACAACATTTTCTAAAGGTACGCTGTATAATGTTTCCATTTGACTATAAATTGTGAAACACCCTGTACATTTAGACGTACAGATTCCAGAGTAAGATTCCACAGTTGGAAAACTAGTGGAGAAAAGGGTAATGTATTTACGAGGACCATTTATCAGAAATTGCACTGGACATGTAGAGAAGTAGAGATGTAGTTTATCTGTGTTAGGTTTACATGTGTAACTACCTTGGGTTTTCCCATTTCCCATTCCATTGCATTGGATTGCATGCATGAGAAAGAAAATCCTTGTGTGGAAGTGGAATGCATGTTTTATGACATTATCATGGAAAGGAATGACTTTATTCTCTCCCCCAAAAAAGTTAAAGTCAGAGATACAGTACAAAGGGCTTTCATCTTAAATAGAACTTTATCCCCTTGCTAATTTTCCCTCTTTTCCTTTCCTTTCCTTTCCGCACTCCTGCCTTCCCTGGAAGAAAAAATAAATGCTCTGGAAACATTTTCATTTGCTTACATTCATTCATTCGGGAATGAAGGAAAATTGTGTGTGCCTTGTGTAGAAAATGAAGGGAAGCCAAGGAGGGTCCATTGTATGCCAAATTACTAACACACACACATCCACAAGGTAGTTCAGTACAGGGGGTCCCAGAATTTATCATACCTTTTATAAATATTTGACATTTCGGACGTATTGTTAAATATTTGTGAAAATAAAATCCAGGAATTTTGAAATTAGCCTCTACATAAATTTTTGGGACACCCGGTATTTGTGGTTGTAAGTGAGGTAAGCACGCAACAACTAATTCTGAAGAAGGGAGAGCCAAGGGAGAGTAAATAGACAGCGGAGAAAGGTCCTTTAAAAAACTTTCTCTACTTTTTCTCATTTTATGACCATTCTTAGTATTTCCCAGGGCTGTCATTTCTTCCTTCTTTTTTTTCTAGCATGCACAGCACAGAGCAGTACGTACGGCAACGGCAACACGCACGTACTTTCTTTCTTTCTTTTTTTTGACCGCGCACAGCAGCGCCGCGCGTCCAAACGGACGGACGGACGGACTTTCCGTCTCTGGTTCTTCAGTGTAAACGTAAACCTGTGCAACTTCTAAAATTGGATTTTGCCCCATGGAGTCACTCAACTTTCTTCTCTTTCTTTTTTTCACTGGGCCACGACGAAACTAGTACGTAGACGTACGTACGTACGTACAAAAGGATTTCTTAAGCCAGAATAGGCAGGCGGCAGGGAAAAACTTCAAGGCGTGATGTCCGGAATTTCATCCTAAAGGATTTTCTAGAATCCTAGTTCTCTAGAATTCTAGACTAGACCACGGCCGGCCACATTACATTGGAATGGAATGAGAACTTGGGCTGGCTGGCTGAAAATAGTTTGATTGTTTTTATTGTGAGGAAAGGAAAGGAAGCGGAAGCGAAAAAGAAAAAAAGACCACAGGAGAAAAACCACAGGGTTTAGTTCTTTCCACACCTTAACCCACCTCAAAGGAAAATAGCAT